>JABUQX010021294.1:10000-12500 GCA_015478945.1 Trachelipus rathkii | reverse complement strand
AAGACTGTCACCATGTATACAGAGAGTAAAAATTATAAATGAGAGGTTGATGATGTGCGTATTGAAGATAGGCCGGATAAAATATAGAATATTCCAGATATATGCACCACAACAGGGGCACTCAGAGGAGGAAAAAACTAGATTTATGGAATTGATGGAGGAAGAGGTGGGGGTGGAGGAGGAGGGGGAGAGGTGCTTGTTGATGGGAGATTTCAACGCTAGAGTAGGAAAGAGAAGAGAGATGGAGAGGGTATTGGGACCATTTGGAGAGGATACAAGAAACATGGAGGGAGAGGCGTTGATTGATTTTTGTGTGAGAAACGACCTAAAAATAATGAACACGTTTTTCAAGCACAGAGAGTCTCACATCTTTACGAGGTATAGATGGAATCAGGTAACGCAACAATTCGATCAAAAATCGGTGATAGACTACATGATAGTCTCCGATAAAAGGATGGTTAAGAATGTAAAGGTGATCCCGGGAGTGTCCTTGGATGCGGATCATAGACTGGTGGTGGCGGACATGAAGATAAGAGGGGAGGGAGGAGTAAATGAGCAGAAGAGGGCAGTGATCAGAGTGGAGAAGTTGGAAGAACAAGAAACGAGACGAAATTATGAACGGGAAATGCAGGAAACCCTAAGGAATGGAGAAGAAAATGAAGACTTGCAGGATGTCATTAAGGAAGTGGCAGAGAAAACTCTTGGTAAAAGATGGGTAGGAGGTACTAGGAAGAGACATACACCATGGTGGAACGAAGAAGTGAAAAAAGCAATTAAGGTAAAAACAGGGAAAATGAGGAAGTGGCTGAAAAGAAGAACAGCGGCAGCAAGGGAGGAATATGTACAGGCAAGGAATGAGGCAGAGAGAATAAAGAGGAGGGCAAAAAAGATGGAGACGGAGAGAATGGCAGGAGAAATAACGAGAGATGTGGGCGAAGGGAAGAAAAAGCTATTTAAGATGGCGAAGGCGTATAGAAAACCAAAAACCGTAACTAGAAATATAAAAGATAGAAACGGAGAGATTCTTGTGAGACCGGAAGAAAGAAATGATAGATGGACCGAATACTATGAATATATCTGCTAAATGTAGAATACAGAGAACAAGAGGAAGAAGCTGTAGATCAGACGAGGGAGGAGGAAGAGGAGGAGGAAGGCGGAGAGATAACGGTAGAAGAATATGAGGAGGCTATAAAAAGGATGAAGAAGGGTAAAGCCCCAGGAGAGGATGGAGTGGCTGTGGAGTTGGTGGTGGAGGGAGGAGAGGAGCTGAAAAGGAGAATCATCAGTTTGATGAACAAGTGTTGGAGAGAGGGAAAGGTGCCGGAAAGGTGGGGCAAAGCAATAATAATACCGATATATAAAGGTAAAGGAGATGCAGGAAGCTGTAATAATTATAGAGGCATTTCACTGATGAACCATCTGGCGAAAATATACGAAAGAATATTGGAGAGGAGGCTGAGAGAGAAGGTAGAGCCAAGACTCGGAGAAGAACAGTACGGGTATAGAAGAGGAAGAGGAACGACGGACCTCTTATTCACACTAAGAATGGTTTCGGAGAAGATGCTGGAATATGGCAAGAGATTCTTTGTAGCGTTCATCGACCTGCAAAAGGCATTTGATTCGGTGCCAAGGAAAAAGCTCTGGAGAGCTATGGAGAGGAATTATGGAGTGAGGGGTAGATTAAAGAAGGCAATAGAAAGTATGTATGAGAAATGCAGTTGTAATGTTAGAACTGAGTGCGAGAACGATAGATGGTTTGAGGTGAAAACAGGAGTGAAGCAGGGGAGTGTTTTATCTCCACTGCTGTTTATATTATATTTAGACGTGGTGATAAGGAAAGTGTATATTATATTATATTTAGTAGTGATAGGGAAAGTTTGTGAGAGTGGGACGATCTGGGCATGTTGGAACGAGCGAGAGGAGACGGATTCGAGAGGTGTTGGAGTTGTTTACGAGGACTTTGGAGAAGCAGGATGAGGTATGAACGTACAGAAGACAGAGATATTACCAATAACCGGAGGAAATGAGGAGGGGATGAGGATGGTGGTAAAAGGGGAGGAGGTGAAGGCGGTAAATACCTGCAATTATAGTGGAGGAGAGATTACGCGAAGAATGCAAAAGTATGGATTAGTTATGAAAGCGGTATACCCCATGATGAAAGATAAAAACATCGGAATAGAGGTTAAAAAAGTGATTTTTAACAGTATACTGACTCCTACGCTGCTGTACGGAGCGGAAACATGGACAACAACGAGAAGAGAGGAGAGTAGAATACAAGCGGCGGAGATGAGGGTATTAAGAACTATGATTGGAAAGAGTAGGAGAGACAGAATAAGGAATGAAGTAATTAGAGAAGATATAGGGGTGAAGAAGATGATACTGAAGATGGATGTGGGGAGATTGAGATGGTGGGGACATCTGGAGAGGATGGAGCAGGACAGAATGCCGAAAAGAAGATGGGAATGGATACTAGAGGGCAGAAGACCAAGGGGAAGACCGA
>JABUQX010021293.1:52500-62500 GCA_015478945.1 Trachelipus rathkii | reverse complement strand
TGGCCGCCAAAATACATTATTATCAACAACACTTATGTTAAATGTAACGTAATTCACAAACACGAAAGATATATATCAAATTACAAGGAGTACATAAATGCTATTAGGGTCAAAAACATCTACTCAGTACAATGAAATACAATACTGTATTACAAATCGCTGCCCATATGATTGTCTCTGTGTGCAGAATGGGACAATCACGTTGAAGGCTCCAACAATAGTCTGCCATCATGTGTATCCCATCTTCCTTGGTATCTTTCTTCCATCACCTTGATATCTTTGGAACCTCTCCCCTTGTTCCTCACTATAACATCTTAGATTATCCGGAAACCGATCTAAGTGACTATGTAGAAAGTGAACTTTTATGCTGATATTGTATCTTGTAATCTTGAAGTTCTGGTAAATAATTTTCTGTTATGTCACATATATATGATTTATGCGTTTGCCCAAACTGAGAACTCAATCCAAGATAACCTTCCTGTATGACAGCTTCCAATAGTCAAACTAAATTTTATGAAATAACTTTATTATCTTCAAAATGAGTAAGATCTTTAAAATAGAGCCTCTCCACATCCCAACCCGGAAACAAAATATATTTGAAACATTCACCATCTTGGTTCCAGGGCCCTAACAAATTGCTTCATCAGTCCTAGTTTGATGTGGGAGTGGTGGGAAAATAATTTTTCCCCGTCAACCAGTGGTTCAGTTATTAATGTGATATTTCGATGCACCCTATATTTCCTCTAAATATACAACTTTCAGGTGGTCTTTTAGCCCTACTATCCTGCACAAGCATATGAAACAAGGGTACTTAGTATATCCACGCTTTGTTGCCCAAGTAAGATGTTGACCATCTTCAAATCAACGCATATAGAATCACTGGTGGGCCTATATAAGATCACCTTTAAGTATTTTTATATTCCTCTCTTTTTCAGTTTTTTTGTTGAGTGACTCATTAAATCGATGCATAAAATTATTGCCATTGTTCAATAAAACACACTCTCAAGCTTTCTTTTCATTGAACTATCCATAAAAACAATCTAATGTAATCTCTCTGGCTGGTATTTAGGGCACCCCATTTGGAGTAGGAGTCCAGGAATGTTCCTGCAGTATACTAGGTCTTCTTCTTCAATGAAATATGGAAGCAAGTAATACTTCCTTGCTGAAAAAAAGTTATTTCCCTTTACATCTTGGCCTTTGAGACAGTTCTTTTCAATTTAGTCTAGATGCTAAAAGCTCGGAATCTTGCTTGAGAGACTTAACTCTCGTACTAAATCATTTATCTATTCCTAGAGAACTTGTTATGCAGAAGTGTAATTTCATATTCACTACCATCATCTGCACGTGCACACCAAATCCTGGGATATTCTCTTCATCAGGACAGTCTGGGAGTGTAGCGAACACTGGGATGGGAACATCGTCGGAGTGGTGGTACAGGTCGCCTTGCTGATTCCAAATCCGGATACTCAAATTTACGTTTCTTGTAACGATTGAAACCTTTCAACATAAACAAAAAAAAAATAACAGCCACTGTGGTGATTCTTTGGCTCCCGCCATACCATAGGCACACCAAATTTTAAACCTTTTCTTCGTCCATTTTTCCACTGACGTAGATTTTCGACACACGTTTTACAGACCATATGGGGAGCCCAAGATTTATCTTGGTCTCCGAGTTTCATTCCAAAGTATGCCAGATATGCTTGCTTCACAAAGTTAGTAATATTTTTTCTTTCTGGCAATATTCACCACAGATGTAGCAGAATACATTGGGGTTATTCAAACAGGCTCTTCGTGAAGTACTCATAGTGTTCTGAAAATAGAAAAAAATAAAGTATATATAAAGGTAAGCCCCGTAAAAAGAAATAAAACGATATTACTGTAAAATATGCATTAAAAAAGATATTTGTATAAGAGTATATCTGGAACACCCTAGAACCTCAAGAACTAGAACCAATTTTGGAAAACTAATGTCATTTCTGAAATCAGCACACCCGATATACTATAAATTCGATAAAATATCCTTGGCAGCAAAAAAAAAATTTTTTTTTTGTTGGCCAGTGTAATGAATGAAGTCAAAATCACGCCAAAAAACATGAAAAACAAAAGAATACAGAAATTTTTCTTTATATCAAAATCCATTTTTCTGTCACTCATATTGACCCAATCATGAATTATTATTTCGCATATTAATTTAGTTTGACCTGATATTATTCCTTAAAAACCTTAAGTAATTGCTTATGATAATTTTTAAATTAGATTTAAATCTTTAATGAAACTTCTGAATTTAATATTAATAAATAACTGAAATTGGAAGGAACTACTTCATATAGCGTGGAAAATATTGATACGCGGTCGAATGATTTAATTTTCATTTACCTACATCATATAATATACTTTACATGGCATATGTTATATTTTACATCGAAACGCAATGCTATGAAATTGTTTGTGTCAAAGTCTATTTTATTTAAAATAGTTACCCATAAGACATTTCATTTTATTTTCCTTTTTAATATTTTCCAATAACTTTTTAATTAAAAATGAGAAAAAGTATACGTAAATTTTTTTTTATATTATATCATACTAATATATATATATAGTATATATATATATATATATATATATAGTAGTTATAGTTATATATATATATATATATATATATATATATATATATATTATATATATGTTATATATATATATATATATATATAAAGTAAGAAATATGTATATAGTAACAGTTATGTATAGTACAGCATATATATATATATATAAAGATATATAGATATATATATTATATTATGGTTATTATTATACATATATATATATATATATATATATATATATGTTATTATATATTATATATATAGTATATATAGGAAGGTAAACATATATATATATATATATATATATATATATATATATACTAAGGGTTATGTTATATATGTATATAGCAAAGCATTATGTTGCTGGTTGTTATTACAAGCTGCTAAGTAAGTAAGAAGGCTACAACATACATATATTACAACAAGGCTGCTGGGCTGCTAAGGTTACATATGATATGCTATTGTTGCTGGCTGGGTTACAGCAGCATATAGGCAGTTATATATATATATATATATAAGTTATATATATATATATATATATATATATATATATATATATATATATATATATATATATATATTTTTACTTTTTTTATATATATAAATATAAATATATGTGTATATATTATTATATTTCCTATATATATATATTATTATTATTATTATTATTAGTTAGTTAGGATATTCTATATTATACATATATATATATATATATACATATATATATATATATAGTTATGTTCGTAGTTATACATATATATATATATATATATATATATATATATATGAAATTTTACACCTTAGCGGAAGTGAAATTATAACACATGTAATGGGCTTTACTTTGTCGTTATACAGTATGTTGGCAAGAAATAAAATATTATATATTAATGATGTAAAAAATTATATCATTGATGTTTCAATCCCAGTGGCGTAAAATTTTTACTCCTGAGAGGAACCGACGTTGATGGAAAATTTTATGTTGACTTGATATAATTTTATTTTTTTTGTGTAGAAAGAGTTATAACTACCTTGAGACATTGCAGAGGATCAATAATGTGACAAATGTTAAAAGATTTTTCAGATTGAAGTTACAATTGAGGGACGGAGTTAAAAAATTTAGTTGGTAGATAAAGAAAGTTTTGGACCGTTTACTCATAGTTACGGTAGCGAATTTGTTTTTTCTTGAAAAAGAGGCAAAAAGTTTTGTATCCTTAGTGCGATGTGCATCATCGAGTAGTTTTGTGAATTTTTCCAATTGGTTTGGGAAATGAAAGTACCTAATGATGGTCTTGAAGTCATAACATTTTTAAAATTCTATTTTTATTTCATCGATTTTTTCTATTACGATCGATCTTTTGGTCACTGAAAAAGGGTTGAATTTATCCTTTCGTAGAAAATTTGTTATTAAATTTTTCGGAATGATTAAAGCTTATTTAAAAAGTTACTTGTGTTTTAATCATTAATTTTATTATGTGTTATTAAAGAAATTATTCAGTGCCAAGGGTTATTTATCCTATAATTATCTGTTTACGTCAAAGTAAATATATATTATATAAAATGCAACTCGTTAACAAAGGCACAATTTTAGATTATCCAACTAAGAAACTATTCTTTAAAATGATTTCAGCCAATCTCAAAAAATGCCAACTTACATTTCATGAGAAAGTGTCTAAATAATTTAATCATTCCGAAAACTTTAATACCAAATTTTCCATACGAAAGGATAAATTAAACCCTTTTTCGGTGACCAAAAGATCGATCTTAAAAGAAAAAATCGATGAAATAAAAATAGAAATTAAATCCGCTTTAGAAAATGTCACTTGGCCTTCAAAATGTTCCAAGATCATTGGTACTTTCATTTTCCAAACCAATTGGAAAAATTCACAAAAACTACTCGATAATACACATCGCACTAAGGATACAAGTGTTTAAAAAACCCGTTCTTTATCACAAAAATTCGACCATATTTTCAAACAAAACCTGTAGTATACCTCGTCGAATCAAAATATTATAGTAAATCTGTCAAACTATTCACTTAAAGATGATGAAAGATTACTTTTGGGCTACGGACTGTCCTTTGCCCTAGAAAAGCAAAAAAAAAACCTACAGTTCTTTGATTTCGAAAACTGGATGAAATCAACAAACAATATCTATGTCAATCAAAACATAGTAAAAGGCATTCTTTTAAATGGATTAATTACCGAAAATAAACAAGAAAAACTACCAAATAAATTCTACAAAGCCATGTCAGTTCTCAAAAACAATAAAAACAGTTATCACCAGAAGTGATAAAGGAAATCAAATTGTAATTTTAAACTATAGTGATTATATAACTAAATGTGACAATATTCTATCCGACATAAGTACATATATATACTAAACAATAATAATCCTCTAAAAAATTCTCAAATTAACTTTAAGGAAAAATTCAAACTTATTTGCAAACAAACTCCTGAAATCCATAACAATAATGAATCCTAAATGACTAATTTAGCCCAGTTTTACGGTCTTCCAAAAATACACAAAACAAACCATCCCTTACGTCCTATCATTTTCAATACAAACTGCATCATTTATAAACTCTCTTCTTGGCTCTCTTCCCAGCTAAAACCTCTAATAGGTAAAAATTCACACTCTCATCTTTCCAACACCTCTGAATTTATACAACGTACCCAAACACTAATCCCTTCCACACACCAATTTATTAGTTTTGATGTCACTTCTCTTTTTACTTCCGTACCTGTCCCATTCACACTTAATTTACTCGAAAATTACATACAAGAAAACAACATTACACTAAATTATCCTTTCTCTCTTATCAAAGAACTTATTCTACTTACACTCGAACATTGTTTCTTTACATTCAATAACCTATTCTATAAACAAACATACGGACTCTCCATGGGCTCTCCATTATCCCCTACATTAAGCAATATTTTTATGGAACTAATCGAACATTACTATATAATTCATCATCCTCTTCTTTCTGACTCCACATGGCTTCGTTGTGTGGACGACATTTTCTGTGCCACTCCAAAAGACACCAACATGCACAACATTCTACAGCACATACACAACATTCATACATCCATTTCTTTCACTTATGAACTTCCACACAATTCCACCACCCCATTCTTAGACACTCTTGTTTCCTGGAAAGATTCTGTAAACCTCTCGTACTCTGTATACAGAAAACCAACTTCTTCTTTATCATACCTACACTGTTTTCTTCACACACATACAATACTAAATTAGCCACCTTAGCTTCTCTTTATCTCCGTGCCCTACGCATAAGTTCTTCTAATCTTTTATCTGAAGCAAAATTCCTCTTTTTCCACCTTTACTAAATTAAAATATTCTCAATACTTTATCAATCTAGCATATCATAAAGCAAAGAAAATATATTATAATAGTAACCCCCTAGTTAGAATGACAATTTTTCATATCTTACCACACCTTATAATATAAACCACCAAATCAAACAACATCTCCCCAAAAAATATTCATTTCACAAAAAAAAAAAAAAAACAATTCCTCTTAAAAAAATATTCAAACCTGCTAAAACAAATAACCGAACTCAGTGTCTATAAGATTTCTTGTCACGACTGCTCTGAAATATATATAGGTGAAACCAACGATCTACCTAGAAGGCTGTACCAACATAAATATGATCTAACTAATAATTCCACTAACTCTGCTCTGATTGCACACCGATCCTTAAAAGAACACAGAATTAATATAATGGCTACATCCCCCTCAAATTCTGCAATCATATTGCGAAAAGAAAAATAATTGAATCATTATATATATATATATATATATATATATATATATATATATATATATATATATATATATATATATATATATATATATATATATATATATATATATATATATATATATATATATATATATATATATAAATACAAAACTATATAAAAACAGGAGAAATAAAACTCGATACCATCCAGAATTCCATCCTTCTCAATTCAAAATATCTAAAGGATATCAAAAATGAAAACAACCAACCAGAATAAAAATTTAATTTAAGCATAGTATTTTAAACATAATTCAGTTCCTGTAATTTTACTTCTGAAAGAGGCCTAAAAATTGTCTTAGGCGAAAGCTTATTTGAAAAGTTACTTGTGTTTTAATCATTAATTTAACTATGTGCTATTAAAGAAATTATTCAGTGCCAAGGGTTATTTATCCTATAATTATCTGCTTTACGTCAAAGCAATGTTATATATATATATATATATATATATATATATATATATATTATATATATAAATGTATTTATATATATATATATATATATATATATATATGTTATATCTTTGGTAAGTATACATATATATATTATAAAAATATATATATATATATTTATAATTATATATATATATATAAAAAAAATATATATATATATATATATATATATATATATATATATATATATATATATATATATATATATATATATATATATATATGAGTCTCGGTGGCGCAGTGGGTTGAGTGGTGCGTTTGCACGCTTAAGGTCGTGAGTTCGAGTCCTCGTCAAACGGGATTTGTACTTTCGACTAGTCACCAGGACGGACACGAAAAATTGCCGTTTGTAGGAGATTTTCTGTAAATTCATTACAGTTTACGGCATAGTGTATTAATACACTAATCTCAATACCCTCACCTCACTCATCCATAGCCAACACATACAAATTTTGGTACAACCTCTATTTATTATACATACAGACACCTACATTCCCATTCGCCTCACGCACAGTGTGAGGTCTGTGAGTCCAGAGCCTAGCCATGCCCACTGATGGCTGGAATATCTTGACTTGGTTCAGACTGAGGCTGGGGTTACTATCACCCTGATAACTGTGCACCTTTCCACTTTGTATGGGCCCACTGGTCGGGAAAAACATAAAATAGTAACCTTTCCCCCGATTGTCGTGGTAAAATAACTAACTAACTAACTAACTATATATATATATATATATATATATATATATATATATATATATATATATATATATATATATATATATATATATATATATATATATATATATATATATATATATATATATATAAATTAGCAATATTACTGATATTCAAATAAATAATTATTTTATTTTTAAAAATAAATAATAAATAAATTCGAAGAAAATAAAACAAATATTTACGATGTTAAATAGAAATAATATTAAAAAAATACAATTATAATTACGTTGTGATTTTAGTTCAGTGGTAAAACACTAAGTTAGCATTCAAGTGGCTCGGATTTGATACCATCTTGAGAGGGAATGAATAAGGTGCGAGGGAGCCTAATTTCACGCATATGTGGCCGAAGTAATATGAGCAACGTCATCGATCGGTAGTTAATCTGTAGTTAATTAATTAATTAACCAATTAAGATCGTACAGATTACCTTTCTTTTTAACTTTCATCTAAATTTTCGGAAGTTTGTTTTTAACTTGCCGTGCAAACTTGCTGCAAGTTGAAAAAGTGAAAACTAGGGTATATGCCTAATAACGTAAATCAAAAGTGCCCATATCCAACGGACCTTAAAACAAGGTTCCTTGTTTGACTTTCGAAACGTATTTCATATTTTATACAATATATAATGCTGTTTCATTTTTTATAAACTCACTAATCAACTAAACCGTAAAATTTTTAAACAAACTATTTTTTTTTTTTTTTTTAATAATAATAAAAAAACCCAACTTACTTTTTTTTCAATAAGTTTTATGATTTTATTAGCATTCTGGTCCTCGTCTCTGGTGGATGTCAGAGCTGATTACGTAAAATATTTTAAATTATTTTTAATTAATTTATTTATTAATTTATTATTATTATTATTATTATTATTATTATTATTATTATTATTATTATTATTATTATTATTATTATTATTATTATTATTATTATTATTATGTACAATTGTTATTTTTATCGTTTTGTTTCATTCTTTTAGCCTTGAAAATGGGAAGATATCCCGAAACGTCGTCATATAATTGAAAATAAAAAAATGCTGCTAAAAGAGATTTTTCTCATCATCTTTATCTATAAGATTTGGTTCAATAGGAACGTTAATCTTACGATATATATATATATATATATATATATATATATATATATATATTTAGTTACGATATATATATATATATATATATATATATATATATATATATATATATATATATATATATATATATATATATATATATATTTATATGATATTTGATGTTAATTCTGAGGTTTGGAGTATCTCTTCAATAATTCCATTGCTTGATCTTCCAAGTAATCCAATTCTCTCTTCTTTGCTTTTGATGTTGTTGTTGGGGGTCTGCTTTAAGTAGTTTATCATCTTAGTTTTTCGTCTTTCATCTATTCACCTATTTCTATCATCTCTCATTTGTAGATTTTTTTTAACCTCACAGTTATTGACACTATTCTGGGAGGGAATCTGTTCTAGGTAATTGTTACCTAGAATCCAGAGGAGAAGAGATCGAACCCTAGCCCGTTTCATACATCTCCCCCCATCCTTCCCTAAGAATATGAACTCTTGGGATGAACAATTTTCTTATACATAATTTTATGAGCATTCAAAATTTATTTTATTTTTTTGTGTTAATGGTATTAGCTTAAAATGGAACCACCAGACTATTATACCGAAATTGTAAGTGGGGACAGGGTCAGGGACAGGGTCAGGATCAGGGTCTGGGTCAGGATCAGGGTCAGGATCAGGGTCTGGGTCAGGATTAGGGTCTGGGTCAGGACCAGTCAATCACTTTACCGTTGTGCCACGATAGCGGCAACCTGCATAATCTGCTCAAGTTCGAGTCTGTCCAGCTTTCATTCTAGAGTTGACAGAACACCGGAATTTCCCGTACCACACGGCACCGCACCGCACCGCACCGCACCGCACCGCACCGCACCGCACCGCACCGCAATACCAAAAAACCAGTTTTTCGCACCACATAGCACAGCGCCGCACTACGCACCGTACCGCATCGAGATATTGGGATTGTGTGCCGCACGTCACAGCACCAAAATGAGCACACAACGCACAGCCTCGTACCGCCGTCGGTGCGTCGGCAAACCCTATTCCATTCATTTGTCTTTCTTATTCTAAGAAACGTACATTCTTTTAAATTATATATATATATATATATATATATATATATATATATATATATATATATATATATATATATATATATATATATATATATATATATATATCATTTCATTCTCACCACATAAACCTCAATCACGAGATCGGAAATTGGTCAGAGAAAGTATATACATGGTTTCTGACCAAGTGGTATATATTATTTAAGTGCAAGGATATTGAGGCCTGATAGCAAGCCCTGCTTCAGCGCAAC
>JABUQX010021293.1:32500-47500 GCA_015478945.1 Trachelipus rathkii | reverse complement strand
AAATATATATATATATATATATATATAATATATATTATAATATAAAATATATATATATATATATATATATATATATATATATATATATATATATACCGCATAAACAGAGGTGGAATGAGTTACTTTTAAAGAACAGGTTGTACCGGTAGCGGTAATGGTCGAAAAAAGGAAAGCCGGTAATGATATTTTTTTTAAAAAATACCGCCGCTATTCCGGTAGCGGTACTTTTAAGTAAATGAAAAAAAAATAAAACTTCCTAGTTTAAATGAATAAAATGTTAATAACATTTTTAAAAGTCTAATAGATTAAATAAAAGCTTTCATAAAATTTTCATAACATTTTGAAATATTTTTCATATAGATTACGATTTTTAATGGAGATTTTTATGTAACATTCGAACAATTTTTAACACATATTTTTTAACACATAACGTGCATAGCCCTATTCTAGAAGGGAAACTTCTCTAGGTAATTGTTACCTAGGATCCGGAAGGGGAATCAAACCAGTGCCCTTGCAACTCTGTCAATCTCCAGATTGAACCACAGTGGCTACAATGATCCACTGTTTCTTTAAAGAATTAATTTATTGACTGTAGTAGTAGTAGTAGTAGTAGTAGTAGTAGTAGTAGTAGTAGTAGTAGTAGTAGTAGTAGTAGTAGTAGTAGTAGTAGTAGTATTCCTTTTTCGGAACCAAGTTCAGCTGATAGCAAAGGAGTAGTGTTACAAAACATGATTTTGAGAAGGGCTATGCAAAACTATACAAGTTTATGAAAGAAAGATTAAACTTTATATATATATATATAATATATATGTTTCGTCACTAAATTCTCGTGTATATTTATATATATTATATTATTCTTTAATATCTCTTAATATTTATAACCTACTATATATGCTAATCATTCTGAAGATATTAGTAATATATATATATATATATCCCCCTCGAGCTTCCTTGGCAAGGGCCAAAGGCCTACCTAATTCCACTAGAGTTTGGGGAGTTTCCTAGGCCATGGATGGCGAACCAACTGACCAGCGTGTCCACATTACCAAAGTGACCCACTGTTCGCACCCACATTTCCATTGACCCACTTCGCCTTTAGCGTATTATACCAAACACAAGTCGCTCCAGTTTATGCTAGTCATTAAATTTTTCAAGAATTTAGAAAGAAAATAATCGCTGAAATGTGACCCACTTCGCTTTTAGGTATTTATACCAAACAAATGTCCAGTTATGCTACTGTGAGAAGAGCTTTCAGGAGACACCCATACATTTCTTTGTAATTTAAAAATGTCACAAATCTTCATTCATTATTGAACGATGATTTCTGAGAAATGTTTAAGAGTATTCAAGAAGCCAAGTATTCATTTTCAGAAAGGTTTGTTCAATTCCGAGAACTAGATACTACTTTACAATTCATTCTATATCCACATACTATTCAATTTGAAGATCTCAAGTTATCAAAGTTTAATTCGCTTGACCTTGGTAACTTGGAAATGGAATTAATAGACTACCAAGAGGCAAAAAGTGCACTGTGGAAGACTAAATTTATTGAGATGAACCAGACTTACAAGAAAATGAAATAAAATCGTCAATGAAAGATACCGAATCTATCGAAAGTAGGGCTGAAAACCTCATTCTTGTTGAATGGAATTATTTACTAAACTCATTTGAAACAATGAAAAAATTCTCTCTCTCTCTCTCTCTCTCTCTCTCTCTCTCTCTGTGTATTCGTGGGAAGCGTTTGTTTGCATATAATATGTTTATATAATGAAGGGCAGCACAAGAAATCCGTCTTGGGTCCAGATGAGAGTGCTGCATGTGTAAAAAACTGAAAACTAACAAAAAAATATACACTCGGATTATTAATAACACCAGCAAATAGAATGCAACAACAATGGTTTCTCATTCACATTAATATAGGTAAATAAATGTATGACTCATCTCTTAATGTTATTTTTCCAAATTAAGGTATCCATAAAATGACAGTCAATTCAAATGGTTCGCACACCGTCCTGTCCTTAGGAACTCATTAAAGTCATAAATAGTATATAACCTATATATATATATAGTATATAAGTATATACTATATTAGTACTATATATACGATATATATATACTATACATATATATATATATTTAGTATATATATACCTCATATATTATATATACTATATAGTAATAATAAATATATATTATATATATGCTTTGAGATTGTAAGATAAAATGGGGAAACCTTTATTATCGTTGATGGCATGTTAAATCTCTCTCTCTCTCTCTCTCTCCTCTCTCATTTCATATCGTACCTCTCTCGGGATCTCCTCTCCTCTTCTCTTCGTCTCTCTCTCTCTCTCTCTCATGCATTGTTGCCTTTTCGGGGAAAACCGTTATCTTTAAGCCTGAATCTTAAAATAATGATCTCTCTTCCTCACCTCTATTCAGAAATAATCTGTTACGTAGCCTTTTTCAAGTACTTTGCTACAGTCTCTTACGTCAGAAAATAAATTTGCAGAAAAGCACGTCAGATACACGTCAGCTGAATACGAGTGAGTTTTTATTTTGACATTCTTTCCTCTAAATTTCCTGATACCAATAATTGAAAGACTCCTAACGTTCATTCTTCTTCGGCGATGTTTTAATCCTTCAAAGCATCAGAGTGGAGGTCATTCGGGATTGCAGTGTGAGGATTGACCTTAATACGTCATAGGACTTCTGTTTTCAAAAGATGTCCATTACAAACATCATCTTCAATAATTTCTAACCCATTAGCAGTCGGAGCGATTCATTATATATATATATATTATAATATTATATACTTGGATATATATATAAATATATTATACTATATTAATATATATATATATAATTAAAAATATATAGGATATATATATATTATGATAATATATTTTAAATATAGTAATATATAAATATATATATAATATATAATATTGGGATATAATATATATATACATTAGGTACATCATTACCTTTTGGGTGTGTTCCCACAGGACTGGGGAAAGGCGTCGTGACAATGCAACCGGAAACAAGAAAAGTAGTAGAAGAATGTGATACAAGTCGAAAAGAAAAGCCCTACCCATTACCTCCACCCTACTAATTACCTATTCCCAAAAAGTCGTCGCAGTCAGAAAATTTCACCCTAGAGCTTTTCACGGGGACCAGAGAAAGGATCTCCTCAATATGGCATAATCGCAGTGATAGGGATTCATCATCCGCTGGCCCAGGTGGGGACACATGCCATACCACCCTCCCTCACAAAATCCCACCTTTCACTCCTATTATGCATATTTCTTCGCTCGCCTCTGTCAAACTCACATTTATCTCTCTCTAGACATTTCCTTAATTGACACAGATCCCACTTTTTCTTGCCGAGTCCTCCGCAAGGCCGGTCGATCCCAACGACAATTTAACACTAATAACAATTCCGATTCATCCAAGCCCCGACTAAATTATTCATACTTCTCCGAAAATAAAGGGTAACTACGCTCCTTAACGTAATTCTTTTATTTATTATCTCATATCTACCCCTTTTCTTCCACCACATAAACTCTATATTATACAATTCATTCCTCATTGTTATCATTTCTTCTCTCCTAACACGCCACTAAGATTGTTCCATCCAGCTGATACACATTGACACTTTAGATCAATACCGTCTTATTCCATAGACAATAGTCTCCAACTACATACCATTAACAACGGGAAACAACAAACCCTCCTGTAAGACCACAGCGCACTCAACGAATTAGTTTTTTATTTACATCTACCGACCGAATTTAATTGCTCCCAGCAACATTTCCTGCCATCACAACTTTCTACTACCACTCTGCATCATGTCCGTTCCTTTTTCATTCCAACCATAATATCCTAAATACTTAAACTCAGACACTTGTTCCAGCTGCTCCAGCATCTAACATAATTTCACACCGAGGACTGTCCCTCACTCACAACCATACCCTTATTCTCTTATCTACGTTACTTTCAAACCCACTCCTTTTATAAACCCTACCAAACCTGCCAAACTCCTCTACAAATCTTCTCAAAACTCTCTTCAGAATTTCACCAAGAACCAAATCATCCGCATTATAATAAGTAGGGCACCCTCCACTCACCTCCATTCCCATCATTCTAACACCAATTTCCTGCCACCCCCCCATCTCTAATTCTTTCTATATACTTCCATCCATATACAAATTGAATGATCCAAGGAGACATAACACATACCCTGCTTCACTCCGCTATTAATACTTAGGACCCATATATATGACCATATATATATATAATATGATATATAGTATTATATTATATACTATATACTATATACCTATTATATATTATATTATATATATATATATTATATTATTTATATATATAATATTATATTATATAGATAATATTTAATATATTATATATATATATATATAATCGCAGTCTTTTCTTCTTTTTTCTGTACCACAACTCATTCTAATCCATCAGACTTTACTGCTTTATGCTCATCTAAAACACATATCGCACATAACTGGTAAATCTTGGAACACTCTTCCTTCTATTTTCCCTGCTTCCTGTGACATAAAAAAACATTATCAAAGGCGGCCCGTGTATGGTTCATGTCGGACATTATTTATTGAATCGAATTTTGATACCTGGAACTCCGCCCCCCCCTAACTTTAAATGGATTCCGTGTGGCCGGTCTGTGTTCTTTCCACCAAAACATATAATAAATATATATATATATAATATAGATATATATATAGATATTTATATATATATATATACTATATATATATATATATATATATTAGGTAATAATATATATATAATATAATATATATATATAACTCAAATATTTATAGTATATATATATATATATAATATAATATTATGGGTACCACTTTGGATGGAAACCCGCTGAAAAATGCAAGATTTCCTAAAGTTTGGGATTTTGGGATACAGATGGAGAGTGTTCTCCAGAATGACAAGTTACGTCATTGCAAAACTTTTGAACTTAAACTTTCAATGAAGGTTTTTTTTTTATTCATATTTTATTAAGATTTATTAACAGGTTATGGCGATTTAATGCCTAGTTTTATTATGGTCTCGGATTTAATTACTTATTATTTTAACAGCTTCTGTCATACCTTTTGAGTTTTTGTGGAAAATGAATTTTCATCAAATTCTGCTAAATAATAGTAGGAAACAATTAAAAAAAATAAAATAAAGTAAAATTAAAATAATAATCACCATCAATCATGGTTGAAGCCATAATTAATGAGGAATCATTTATTAGCATAAAAAACCCAACAAAAAAAAAAAACAAACTAAAAACCCACTTAAAAAAACAAAAAACCCAGCTGCAAGTGGTTGTTTTTTTTTTTTTTAATTTTTAGCTATTATTTTCAACAATTTGAGAGATATTTTTAAAAAATTATTCTAATTTACAGCTTATATTTTATTGTTATTGTTTCATTATTTTTATATAATATATATATATATTTTTTATTTTATTAATATTTAGTATAGGTAATAATATATATAATATAATAATATTATTATATATATATATATATATATATATAATAGTATATAATATATTATATATATATAATAATAATATATATTATATACTCTATATATATATATAATATATAAAACGTTGTTAGGGGTGAATTGGGAGACTTTAAGTAAAACTTGTCTCCCTCCTTTTCCCTAATACATTGTTTGGATTTTTTTTTTCTTCTGACAAAGAACATGAAAAATATTCAAGTTTCTAAATTGCACATCAGTAAAGAGTCTTTTGGGATTTTAAATAATATAATAGTTAAATTAAAGTTTATATGAAGCTCATTCGAACTTTCCTTGATTGGGTGTATAGGGAAATCATAAGATAGTCCTGTTATGTCATTACTATCAATAACCTGTAACAATAACAATACCATTTATCTTTACAAGTTTCACCAATTAGAAATGATATTCATATCAGAACTCAGTTGGGAATTGGTTGAAGGGTAAGTTGTTTTCTTTGAGAACTTTAACTCTTAATAATTTTACCAACTCTTTTTTTAATTGGGATTTGTCAAATAATCCTAGAATAATTACAAAAAAGTAAATTTCCATTTATTGCCAATTGTGATGTTAATTTTTATCCTCCACAAAATATGAAAAATTTTAAAAAGCTCCCCCCCCCAAAAAAAAATTGCAATAAAAAGCCCCCCCCCCAAAAAAAACACAAAAAACAAACACTGGGCTGGGTTTTTTTGGTCAGACCACGGTTTTTTTTCCAACCCTGTTTATAATGTTATTAAATAATATTAAATATTAAATTATTATTAAATAAATTATTGTTATTAAATTATATGTTGACTGGTTTGCCGACTCGTCCTCCGAGTCGGCGTTTCAATATATAGTATATTACTATGAAAACTAAATTGTATGTTGCTGGCAATTCTCGTTATAAACTACCTATATATATTGTATCAACAAACAGCTGTGTGTATCAGTAGCTTAAGTCGTCAGAATCTGAAGAGTCAAAATAAAAACTTAATAATATTTTTTTTTTTTTTTATTTTATTACATTTAACTATATTTTATTAAACATTCTTATTTTTTTAAATTTGTCAAATGGAATGTTATGTTCTCGTCATTTTGCTCTACACCATCAAGGATTACTTATTTCGCTACAACAACATTCAAGAAACAATTTAAAAAAAAAAATTGGAATTAAATTACTAGTCCAAATTACATAACTATTTTGTAAGTAAAACTTAATGATATATAAAACAATACTTAGCCTCTAATTTACGAACTTATGGTTTTAATAACCTTAAAGACCAAGCGAAACCTTTCTCCTACAAAAGGAAGTAGTTGATGGAACCACGCCCATATTTGTTAGCATAAGTGCAGAGTTTCAGAAATAGGAGATATATATATATTTATATATATATATAACTATATATACTATAATATAATATATATATATATATAATATATATATATATACTATATATAGAGGTATATATATAAGAAAATTATATATATATATTATTTATATATATTATATATATATATTATTTATATATATAATATATAATATAATAAGTATTATATATATATATATATATATATATATATAATATTATATATATAATATATATATATATACTATATATATATAATTATATAATAATATATATATATAAATATATTTATATATATTATATATATGATATATATATATATATATATATATATATGATATATATATATATAGTTATAGTATAATATAGATATAAATATATATATATATATATAATAGTAATATATATATATATATATATATATATAAAATAAAAATGAAAATAAATTAAAATTTCAAAATAAGAACTCACAAGAGTTTTGTGGCTTATTAAAAATTTATCAAACCAAATTTTTATAATTTTTGATGAACAATCTCGAAATTTAATATGACTACAAACTAGTGTTGGCCTAGCACCGGATTTTTGCGCACCGCACCGCTCCGCACCGGGAGGTCGCGCACACAGCACCCGCACTGCACCACCTCGTCATCTACCGGCAACATACCGCACCGCACCTATCACCGCACCGGCGCTTTTGTCTGCAAATGCGCACGCACCGCAACACCCGCATCTGGAGAGCGAAACCAAGCGCAACCGCAACCGCACCACAACACTTAGCGCAACACAAGCAATCTCTCAACCGCACCGGATATATATATATATATATATTAATAGTAGTAGTAGTACCTATAGGGTATAATATATGATATATATATTACTTACTGAAATCTAACTACCAGATAATATATAATATATATATAGTATTATCATTATAAATATATATACTATATTAACTTATATATATATAATTATATATATATAATATAATACACTCATATTATATATAATATAATATTTATATATAAATATTACTAGTATGGGAGGGGAAGTAGCGCTGCCCGAGGAGATGAGATTACCCACTGCATTGGGCCATAATATATACGGAGTCTTAGAATACATCCCATGGCACTCCAGTGCCAATTATTCTTCCCTTTTGCCGCTCTTATCTCACATTTTTCTTAACATTGGAGGCAACCTCTTCACTTTAATCACAACACCATAAACTACAATTAACAGACAACACTACCTTTTAAAAAGAAAATAAAAATGGGAAAAAATGGCAGCCACGCGAATAGTCTCGGATAACCTTTTAAGGGTGGCTTCCAAAAATAAACCCTTATCCAATCACCAATTTGAAGGCTATTGACAGCCTCCAGTGATGAAGTTGGTGCCGTCAGGAAATTGCCGTCTGTTTTGAATGTAATCGGCCTTCAATCTCAGGCCATACTCTCTTTAATGCTAATTTTAAATTTTGTTAACATCACCTCTCCTTAAATCTCTCTCTATTCTAAACGCGAAAATTAGAATTTTTGAGCGTTCTGAACTTCAAAACTCTACTCTGTTAACTCCTACTTTCTCTTTCAATTTTCGCCGAATTCAGTTGTGTCAATGTTTACAATGCAGTGTTTGTTCCCGTGTCTTTTGATTTCTTAAGCCAAACTTTAGGTGTTAGAGCTTTCTGCTCAAACTCTACTGTGTTACTTCTATCTATAATCCTACTCCCTTCATATTTTTCAGCCAAGAAGGCCGTTGTTGTGCCAAAATGTGTGCAAAGATGAGTTTGCTCGCCAGTGTATTGATTTAGGAAGTTTTACCAAAATATTTATCTATCACTAGCCAGGCAACATCGTCAATCTACTGCTAAATTCTACTGTTCTGTATATCTGTCTCTCAACTAAACAAACTGACTATCCTAAATTTTTTCGACTACTTAAGGACTCAAAATTAGAACACATTCTTCTCTCTTCCTTCACCATTCTCTGAAATCATCAATTCTCTGGTAGATTTCAAGTTCACACATCCGCCCAATTTGCTATCCTCTAAACTCTTAAATAAATTATCAATTGGAGAACTTGCTACCTTACTTTCAATCCATAATGACCTCGAGGAGTTAATGCAGCTCCCTACTCACGTATCTCTGATCATCTTTTAGATGAATCCAACATTCTAAACCTTTTTCCTAATTGATGGAGCGACTTCTTCCTTATATCCTGTTAAATTCTTAGTTCCCTCCTACTGGGTTCCTTCACCGATTCACTCTCATAATCTGGTTTTATGTTCTATTCTCTTCCCAAGTCTTTGCACGGAAGAACTCCACCATAATACTGCGAGAAAAACGTTTTGGCATTCCTTCGAGATGCTGCAAATGTATGACAGCAAGTCAGAGACTTGACCGTCGTACTTTCTTTGAATTTCCCATGGAATGACTTAAGCTTAACCGTGGAATAGGGTCCCTCGATGTTGCCAAAGTGGCGAGCAAATTTCATCTCTGGCATGGTGTAGTGCAACCTCTAATGATTCTTTTACCTTCAACTAAACCTACGAAAACCTTTTGGTTTAGCTATGATTGGTTCTAGTGCTATTAACACCTGGGGCGCGCTTTTAGGAATTACTCATCAGTCTTCAAATTACAGAAACGCTTTGCAACAATGTTTTCATCCCAAACATTGGTGCAAAATATTTATTCTCATGAACACTAAAAAAATTCTTTTCCTTTTAAGTAGAAAATGCAATAATCTTTCTAAGGTCTTCTCTCCTCACGATTTTTCTGTACATTTTTCATAAATATGTTCAACTCTTAGATTTTGCTTCTTCCTCTTTGCCCTCCCTTTTAGTAATTGACAGCACATAATAGCCGTTTAACCTTCCCACATAACCACCTAAAAAAAGGTTTTTTTTTTTATGACACTCTTTGCTCAAATACATTAATACTTCTGATTCCACCTTAAATACAATTCCAGATGATGCTAATTCTTTTCATCTCTCACACCTCCCTTCCAACATATTTAATTGCTAATAATTATAATTTCTCTTTAAAGGTGGTTTTTTAATATTTTTTCTGCTTAATATATATTATATATAATCTATATATATATATATAATATTAAGTATATTATTATATATATATTAATATATAATATATTATATATATATATAGTTATTATATATATATATATATATATTATATATAATATAATATTAATATTTATCAGAGGCGTGCCTTGATAGATTATAATTGGGTAGTTTAGCAGCTACAAATAAATATTAAATAAATATATATATATATATATATATTATATATACTTTAAATCATATACCTCTATATTCCATATGATATATATATATACTATATATTATTCTTATAATATGTATAATAATATATATATATTTGTATACATTTGCTATGTTTTTTACGTTATAGTAATATATATATACTTCTATTACTATATATACTATATATTAACGTATATCTAATATATATATATATATATATAAAGATGTATGATATAAGGTATTATATATTATATATATATAATAGTATATATTTATAAATGATAGGTATTATATATATATTATATAGTATATATATAGTACTAATCAGTATATTATATATAGTACATATTGTACTATAATTAATAATATATATATATAATTAATATAGGACATTTATTACCTAATGGATGTTATTTGGAAATTAAGAAATGTAAGCGCCTTCCAGATTTTTAAAAATTAAGAAAAATGTTTGGGTATCATTAGATAAGCTTTTAAATGCTATTTTTTCAAATATAAAATATCCAGTTAAGCCATTAGAGCACTAATTTTAATTAATTTTAATTACATAATTAATTATTATAGTAAAGTAATGTTAAATAATTATTATTTAATACCGGAAACACACTGTTTCGCAAAATGCTGAGGATTTCAAACTAAAAAAACGTTGTTGCCAATGCTTGAACACGTAAGAGAAAACTTATCGTACATATATATATATATAATATATAATATATTATTATGTATATATAATATATATATATAAATATATATATATATAATATATAATAAATATATCGAGTTATATATAAAATATATATAATTAATATTATATAATGATATATACTAGAATAATACTATACTATATACTATATATATACTATATATAGCGGAGAGAGACTGAGAGAGAGAGAGAAATTCAAAATTCTTTTTTCTAAATTTATTCGTTTGCGATTTCAGCTGGGTGAACGAAATTACGTCCAGCGAATTTTTCGTAATATTTTTTCGCATCGTCACACAGGCACAGGTATAGACGCTTGGCCTGCTCCTACATATTATTTATATGAAATTATGAGATCTATGTACGCCCATCAAGCTAGAATTTTAGTTCTTAAGAACGAGTAGGAAGGAAAATTATCCAATGAATTTAATTATATAATTGTTTATTAGCTAAAGTAGTTTGATTTTCTTCTAAAATTTATTTTAGATTATTCTTTTTTTCACTCTCAAATAAAATTGTAATAATTTATTTAACTTTAACAATTTAAAAAATTATTTTATTAAAAAGGACTCAAAAAATCATGGGTAGGAAGCTACCTACCGCCATGTATACGCCCCTGATAATATATATATATAATATATATATATATATAATATATATATATTAATAATATATATTATATATATTATATATATATATATATAATATTATATAGTATTATATATATATGAGAGACGAAGGAAACTTTCAACCTGCGTGACAGGGAACGAAACAATCGCCAACAGCGTCGCCATTAGAGCAATGTACAGGAGGCTCTACCCCTAGACCGATCCGCCTCCCCAAGAAAAGAAGGCATCTCGGACCAGTTTTCACACGTGCCTCCTGCTTCGATATCAACTGTTTGAAACTCGGCAACTTATTAAAATTTATAAGAAAGGAGTGCTGGACCGCCTACCGGGGCCACCATGGCATTCCGCGTGGTGCTCCTTGGGTTACAGGAAACAAACCAACGGCAAAGTCAAGCAACGCCACATGGGCAGCTAACAAGCACAGCTTGTGAAAAATTAAATGCAAATAATAAAGAGATAGGAAAATTCACTCGCGACATGAGGAATAATTTGTCTTACGTCTTATTATTGGCATTATTTGTCGGCAACTGGTATGGTTGTGCCCATGTTAAGCGAGTTGCTGACTTTGGTTGGTTGCTCTGTACTCAGCGAGCACCCCAGCGGGCCATGTTGCCCCAGTAGGGATTCTCAGCACCCTTCTATGTATTATTATATATTATATAATATATATAATATTATCATAGTAAATATAATACTTTATCCTAACATATATATATATATAAGAGTATATATATATATAATAATATATAATTAATATATGTATATACATATATAATATATATATATACTATAATATACCTATATATATATTATATATACCATAAGCGTCATAATCATTGGCTTAAACACTCGTGATTTGGCTTTCGCCCCTAGTATTTTCCTTGACCTTTAAATACTGTCAATTTAATACGCTAATAGTGATATATGGGATAGAGCCTCTTGGCTCTAATAGAACGCTACTTTAGTTTTTAAATTATAATATAAACACTTTATCACCTGTAGTTGAAACTTTATTAAAGAATCTTTTGCACTTTAATCTGTCTAACGTAAGAACTTAGAGTAGTTCCATGCTAACTACCCTGGGAATGACTAAAAAACTTTTACAACTAAACAACGCTATGGTGACTTCGAAAAGATGGTAAGGTTCTGTTATCCGTCGATGGGATGAGCAGGTTCCATTCTGTCTTAAAATTTTTTTTCCTTTATTGTTCGGTTAAATTTGTTATATCATAGCCTATGTAACCCTAAGTATTCTATAGCCTGATAGCCTGATATTAATTATAGCCTATGTAATCGAGTTTTGACATGCTGCTCAGAAGGCATACAACTCGTTGTTTCAAGGAGTAAGCTTCGGACCTGGGCCAGTTTTCTTTTGGTTCTCCTTTACCAAAGTTATCATAATGTTAATAAATTTTCTGTGTTTGAAGAGTGTGAATATATGGAAAAACAAATATCAATATTATAGGCACCAATTGCAACTATTACTGCCATATATTATAAACATTTTTCATGCTGTACGATAACTAATTTTGTAAATCACAAGAATGAAGTTAAAATTATTGTAACCGTACGATTCCAGCGACTTTTTTTTTAGAGAAAAGGTGCAAAAAATAATATATTATATATATAATATATATATATATATTATATATATATATATATTATATATATAATATATATATATATATATATAATTATAACTATATATATATATATATATAATATATAATATATATATATATATATATATATATATCTATATTATATATAATATATAATATATATATATATATTATTTTTATTAGTGATGTTTTTTAAATATTCGCATTGACTTTCGCAAATATCAATAAAAATAAATTATTTGCATTCGCATTCGGACACTCGGAAAGTGAATAGAAATTGTTCTGATGGGACTTGTTAGATAATTTAGCAAACTTTTTTTGAGAAATTGAATTAGAATGACTTTGACTAAAGCGTCTCAAGGTGTGCACAGTAAATTTGAGTCACAATCGAAATCTAGCAATATAATTATTGGTAGGCTCGTACTTGTGAGTATATTCGTTTCGAAATCAACTGATGAAGCAATTCCGCTATGACATCCTTATCCAGTGTGGTTTTGAGATTAGCTTCGATATTGTTTTTCCATGACATCACAAACCGTACACTTTGCAATGATAATTATTCTCGGAAAAGAAAAATGATATCTGGGCTAAGAACTATCCAAGCAGCAAACACAAGGAAAAGGTAGGAAGATGAGTAAAAGAGTAAAGGATTTCCAATTCCAAGTTTAAGAACGAAGCAGATTAATCTTGAAACTAATATAAAAATACAAATATATGGGCACAACTGAACGAAAAATCAATAAAAGGATGGATAATAGTAATTTACAAGATGTTAATAGGTAATGGAACGATCTTCTTTTTCCGTCACGTTGAAATTTTTGGCTTTGTACCTCTAACGAAAGTATCGGGTCCTCTTCAAAAATACACTACTGCAAAAAAAAATACTGACGGAGATATTATTTGAAAGATAATGTATGATGTCTTTAAACTAAAGTTTCGGAATTAATAACCTCTATCAAAACAATCACCCAATGTTAGCTTTCTCCTCCGACGAATGGGTCAGATACTAATCAGGCAAGTTTCTTTGTAATTCCCTTATTTCCCTTTTCAGCATTTATTAAAAGGCCAAATTTTGTGTCCTGCTCTGAACCCTTTCACTGTTTGTCATATACAGGTGAATATCTCAATGGCGTATTTAATGAAATGTTGACGAAATGAAAAACCTATCCCCAGATGATGTTCATTGTGTCATGAGAGATTCTGGTGCCAATATAAAGAAAATTTTCTTTTTTGAGTGAAAAATACAAACTCCGTCAGCCACCAACATTAGAATGTTGTGACATCTCAAACAACAGTCCAGCAAAGTTCCTCGTCAAAATATAGGTCATTGCGGCACCTTAATCAATTCGGGCTAAGGCTCAGTAGAACTAAAGAAAATACAGGCCAGAATTAAAGTACGCTAACTTTCAGTAATACACGACGTTACTCTGTAAATTATGTTAAGGTTGCAGGAACTTAATGAATTTATCTGCCAGTACGGTAGCTCAAATGATAAAATAAATGTCTTCCCATTCCATGACAATTCTATTCTAACCAATTGTATCATTGTACTCCAATCAGTTGAAGATATCATTATGATAATCAGCAAACACTTGTTTGTCACCCTCTCGTAATAAACTCTGAAGAGAGTATTAATGTCCTCAGACAATGACAGTCAATGAATAAAAATGATGAGAAAGACGATATTGATATCTTTTCTCCTTTAAATTTATGGTTTCAGTTACAATTGTTATTGTACCATTAATGATGGAGAAAATTAACATCGTAAATGGAAAACTTTTTGTTTAACCTATCACTTGTTAATTTTGATAAAGCCTTGGAACATGAAT
>JABUQX010021293.1:17500-20000 GCA_015478945.1 Trachelipus rathkii | reverse complement strand
TATTATTATTGTTATTATTATTATTATTATATTATTATTATTATTATATATTATTATTATATACATATTTTATTATTGTACATATTATTATTATTATATATATATGTATTCTATATAGATATATATATATATATATATATATATATATTTTTTATATATTATATTATTATTATATAGTTATTATTATTATTATATTACATTATATATTATATATATATTATTATTATTTTAGATGTATTTCTATATATATCATATATATATATATTTATATATTATATATATATATATATATATATTATTATATAAGACTATATTATAATATATTTATATATTCATATTATTATTAGAAATTATTATATGTATATATATAATTATTGTTTTAGTTTTAATATTATTGTATATTATATCATTGGAAATTATTATTATATATTAATATTATTATTATATATATATTATTATTACATTTTAATATATATTTAATATATATATATATATTATATATATATATATATATATATATATATATATATATATATATATATATATATATATATATATATATATATATATATATATATATTTAATATATATTTATATATATAAATATATATATATATATATATATATATATATATATATATATATATATATATATATATATATATATATATATATATATATATATATATATATATATATATATATATATATATATACATACAGGATTTGATTATATATTTTCCTGAGAGAAAGCAGAAGAGTGCACCTAATTATTATATATGATGCATAAGCATTGAAGAATAAAGAAAATTATTCAAAGAATCTCTTAAGTATATATGCAAAACGATAAGTCTTCAACCAACATAATAACATTATTGAAAACTGTGCCTTATGTAACTTATACATAAAGGTTATTTTTGCTTGCTTTTGGTTTGCAGCTTATAAGAGTCGTCTATTATATCTTAATATATATACATGAAAGGCATAATTTAAATTTGACGAAGATGAGAAACCTCATAAATATAATAATCCTTTGGGGTGTGAAATTAAATACCATAAGGATATACAGTCTTGTATCAAAAATCATAGTGGCCCGTTGAGACCCGTTGAAGCCCGTCTATTTTATCATAAGAAAATAAAGTAAAAATAAAAATTAAAAAAGAAGATAAAAAACAAAAAGAAGTTAATATAGTTTTTTTCCTTACCACTTATTTTTAGTGATTCCAATAATTTAAGTGGTTACCCTAGTTCTAATTGAAAATAATATATAATTGTAAAAGATAGGATATGTGATGGAACAATTAGAATAATGTAATTAACGTAAATAAAGAACAAACAGCTTTACTTTTAAAATTTTGGTAGGCTTTATATCCCGTTTTAAGTCAATCTCATATAATAGTAATACACATAAATTAAAGTTTTATTCAAAATGACGTGAAACAATTAATTTTAGCCTAACAATACTTTATTACCCAGTACGTATTGTAATTTGTAAAATGTTTTCGTTACATTTTCTTTTTGTATATATATATATATTATATATATATAATATCTTTGAAATTAGTTATAAATGAAAAAATACATAAAAAATAACGGTGGATTGCATAAGGAGAATAATTAACATATTTATTATATATTATTACTATTATTATATATAATATAATATATAACTATGCACAAAATAATCATATCCTGTTTATGCATCTGATAATATATTATTATATATAGATAGATATATTATATTATAATATATATATTATATAATAATATATATATTATATATATATATATATATATTATATATATATCACTATTATATTTCTCTGGAGTTTTCAGAAAATCTTTTTAACTTTTAATTCCATACTGGGACAAACTCTTGAATCTTTGTACTTGAACAATTCTAGAGTACTTGTACTTGTACCTTAAGAAATACTAGAGTACTTGTACTTGTACTGGTACTTGTACTTGAAATATTGATATATTATATAATATATATTATAGTAGTTATTTAGATTAAATTGTATATAGTATCATATTATATTATATATATATATATATATATATATATTATTATATATATTATATATACCCTCCATATATATAGATATTATATATATATATATATTTGTGTTGTGTGTGTGAGTGTGTGGTGTTAAAAAGAAATATTGAGAGGGAACATTGTCTAATGTGCAAATGAGGAGGAGTTGTGAGTGAACTTGGCTCTATCCAAACTATGAGGATAGTCTAGCCTAATAATTTCAAAATATTCAACAAAAAACAAATATGTAAACTCACCATTAAATTACATTTCAAAATAGCTTATACAATTATTTATTTCCAAGAATTAAAATCTCTACTTGGTTTATTGCCTTTTTTTTGAAGGCTTATTTTTAGTAAAATAAAGGTAGTTTGCATTTGGTTCCAAGCTTTTGGCCTACACATAACGTCAACTAGATATAAATTGCCGTCCACTATCTCTAGTAGTTATGTGCTCATTAGT
>JABUQX010021293.1:0-12500 GCA_015478945.1 Trachelipus rathkii | reverse complement strand
TTTTTTAAATTATATTTTTTACTTAATTACTTTTTACTTAATTACTTTTAATTTATAAATTTTTTAGAAAACAATGTATTAGAAGAAAAATATAAAAGATGTCTGATATATAATCATTTTATTTTACTGGCAATTGTACGAAATATTTATTAAAACATAAAACATTTAAACCTAAAAGCAGTAAATCAGTAAAATCATACAATCAACCAACAAGCAAAGGACTAGTATGCTTTTGTTTTTGTTTTTACTGCTTTAAACTCATGTTTTTACTGCTTTAACTCATATGTTTTTACTGCAAATAACTCACATATTTTATTATATTGCATTTTCCTTATACTCGAAATGCAAGGTAAATCAATAGAGATGTGTAACCTAACACCTAAGGATTAAGATTATAAGACATTAGTAAATAATAGTTTATGTTTAACTTTCTTGCTTTACTTGCTTTGTAATAAATTACATTAACATAATTCAAGCAGAATATCAGTAAATCAATAGAGGTGTTACCTAACACTAAGGGGGATTGTATGCTTTTGTTTTACGCTTTACTGCTTTAACTTTCCGCTGTTGCATGCTTTAACTTTCTTGCTTTACTGCTTAAAGCTCCACATACATTAAACCTATAAAGCAGTAAATCCAGTAAATCAAATAGAAGTGTTACCTAATTAACCCTAAAGGGATTAGTTGCTATTTGTTTTTACTGCTTTACTGCTGTTAACTTTCTGCTTTACTGTTTAACTTTCTGGCTTTTACTGCTTTAACTTTCTTGTTTTTTACTATTTTAACTTTCTGCTTTACTGCTTAACTGTCTGTTTTACTGCTTTAAACCATAATTATTTATTAACGTGTAGGTTTTTGATTTTGTTTAATACTTTTTATTTATTTTATTATTATTTTTATTGTATTTTTATTATTCATTTTTTATTATTTTATTATGTTTATTTTTATTTTAGTATTATACTTAGTGTTATTTACTTATTGCCTATTGTTATTATTATTTAGCAACACACATACCCACACACACACCACACACACACCAACACACACACACACACCACACCACACACACACACACACGCTGCTTAAACATATCAAATAAGATGATGATGAGTAAAGGTTTTAAGTATTTATTAAAACAAGTTTGTTCATTATGTCCAAAAAGTTTATGACTTTACTCATTTACAAATATAAACTAAATATATTTTCAAAGTTTCTTTAAAAACTTCTATATAAATCAATCATTATATCTTTGAACAAAGAATTTTATATTAACTGTTAAATACTTTTTGTTTATAAATTTTAAACTATCAAGTTTTAAAATACCCTTTTACTAAAATTTTTATGAAATTTTATGCAAAAACATATATTTGTACGTACCTTAACGCAAATAAAATCAGTAATCAGTAAGGGTCAGCCCGCTAGCACCCTCTACACCAAGCTATGCACGATTTTTGTTCTATTTGGACTTATTCTTATAATATATGTAAATAATATATGTAATAAGTATATTAAGATAAATCATCAATACGTACGCTGCTAACATTAACATGGCATTTTATTTAAAATCTTTTCTAAGTTCTTATTTAAAAAAATAACAATTATTCAACTTACATTATATATTTCCACTCAGATGTTAAACTTAAAAACTATTTCAAAGTTTTTTAAATATTCGGGTTTTTCTTTATTATTAATTATTATTATTTCATCTAGATTTTAGACAATCAATCACGAGAAAACACAACACCGCGCACACTGCTTACAGATACGAAACTGATCTCTCTCTCTGTAAAATGTGGTGTAGGATAATCCTTTTTGTATTCCGGGGCGATTTAGGCCTATTTCCAGGTCAAAATATATTTCAATACTGACAGACATTTCTGTAAAAATGTGGTGCAATAACTAGGTTAGGCCTAAATTTTAGGCCTAAATTTGGGATAAGCCTTTTTGTAGACGGCACATAATTTAATCCAATACCAGGATCAAACAGGTGATTCTATGTTCTATGATTGGATGTTAGAAGAAGGCTAGTAAAGGTTAGAAAATGCTAAACTCATAGTTTAGGATTTAGCATTCTAGCAGAAGAACTTTATAGATAGATACCACCAAGTTCGCAAGTGATCTATGGGGAAGTGAGTAAGATGTCTATGGCGAGTTGTATATGGCTAGATAGTAAAGTGTTCGTTATGGGTGGAGCAGTGTAGATGATAAGGTGAGCATAGTGTATAGGATGTGTAGAGAATAGATCATGTGTGGTCGGTGAAGTAAATCTTGTGAGTGTGTGTAAGTTAAATCTGTGTGAGTGTTAAGTAAGAATCTAGTGAGAGAACAGCAGAGACACAGACGAGAGAGATGCATGACAGGTTGAGAAGAGTGCAGTAAGTAGAATACTGGTAGTGTGAGTAAGTAAATCGATGAGAGAGAGAGAGAGAGACGACGAGAGAGAGAGAGAAGAGAGGAGAGAGAAGAGAGAGATAGACAGAAAGACAGACAGAGAGAGAAGGAAGAGACGAACAGAGAGAGGAGACAGAGGAACCAGATAGGAAGAGATGTGATTGTAGAGTAAAAATCTGTGTAGTGTGTAAGTAAAATCTGTGATGATAGAGTAAATTACTGTTGGGAAGAGACTAGAATAAGAAAGGATCTAGTGGAAGTGTACAGTAATGCTGGAGTAAGAGTGTGTGAAAGTGAAATCTGTAGAGTGGAGTGTAAAGTGAAGAATCGCGGAGAGTGATAAGAGTGGATGTAAGTAGAGAGGGGAAATCTGTGTGGTGAGATTAGTGATATAGTAAATCTGTGTGTATTTTGTGTTGTAATATTAACCAGATCTGTGTGAGTGTAGTAAATCTGTGTGTTGATAGTTGAGTGATAGAAGATAAAATTTCTTGTGTGTGATAACAGTAAAATCTGTAGTGTGATATTAAGTAGAATTTGAATTTATCAGTGTGAGTGTTAAGTAAATTCTGTGTGTGTAGTATAGTAAATCTGTGTGTGTGTAATAAAATCTATTAATATGTATATGGATGTGTAAGTAAATTATGTTGAGTGTAAAGATAAAATCACTCTGTAGAATAAAATAAATATGATTGTATAAGTATAAGTTGTGTGCGAATAATATAAGTGATTCTAGAATTAAACGAAATATAGTAGAGTGTAAGTGCTTATAAAGTGTTTCCATAGTGAATATTAAGTAAGTTATAGATGCTTTAATATAAGATGTCAAATGTTGATGTTAATTATAAAAGTGTCATTAGTGTGTATGTAAGTGTAAGTTGATTCTTATAATTGTCATAAGTGTGTTAATATGATATCAAGGTTTAATCATATTAAGTAGAATGTGGTGTTATAAGATTGGTTATATGTGTAATTGTGTCTGATATGGTGTGATATAGTAAACCTAGGTGTTAAATAATGAATATTTTAAATGTAAAGTGTGTAAATGACTTCATATATGGTGCAGAAAAATTGTAAGTGATCATAAGTGAATAGTGTGTTAAGTAGTGTTGTTGTGGAAACAATATATATAATATAATATAATAGTATAAAAATAAAATTATAGTATCCACATTAAATATAATACAAACACCTGCTCAAATACAAGTAAAATCTGTGTGTAAGTAAATCTTGGTTAAGTAAATCTGTGTGTGTTTGTATGTGTAGGGGTGAATATAATGTATATAAATATATAACTATAAATATAATGTAATTTTTTAAATTAATTTTATATATATAATTTAAGTCTGATATTAGTACGACCTCTGAAATAGTATATATTTAGCGATATAGTAATATATAATATACCTACTACCTATATATATATATATTAGTACTATATTAATTATCTAATATAATTATTTAACTAAGAGATGTAATTACACTCAAAAGAAATATATAATTAATATTTAATATAATTATATTATATATATATATATATATATATATAATTAAATTAATTATATAACTATATTATATTATAAATATATAATTATATTAATAATAATTATTTATTAATAATATAATTTATATTTAGTTAAAAAACAATAAAGTTATGTATATATATTTAACTATATAATATTGGTAATTATTATTGTAATTATATAGTTAATATAATATTACAGTTTATAAATGTAAATATTTCTCACATTGACTCTATATAACTAATGTGTACATATGTGTTGTGGGTCAGTACATCGATTTAATATAATAACTAACTCTCTCTCTCTTCTATCTTCTCTCTCTTCTCAATTTAATATTAAATTAAACTAATATAATGATATTATTAATATACATTATTTTATCAGAACGATAATTATAAATAATTATTATTAAAAATAATAAATATGTAAATAATTATATATATATAAATTATAATAATATTTAGATATATAAAGATAATCATAATATATATATATAATAATATATAATAAATAATATTTTATTATTTTTATAGATAATTAATTATATTTATATCATAATATTTAATTATATTAATGATTAGTAATATTAATTATTTATTTAATTTTTATTTTTGTTTCATGATATGTCTTATACGAATAAAATAAATAGATTAAAAAGAATTATGGTTAATTTTGCATTAAATTATATAATTTATTATTTTAATTATTAATTAAATTAATTATATATTTATATTATTATATTATATTATTATATATATTATATATATTAAATTAATATATTATTATTAATTTATTCTTATTATTATTAATTATATTTATTATATCTATTATTATATTATAATTTATATTATTATTAATTATTTATTATTAATTATTAATAATTGTTATTATATAAATTTATTAAATTATTATTAATATAATATTATTGATTTAATATATTATTATTTATTAATATATTATTATATATATATAATTTAATATATTATATTAATTATTATTTATTTTATTAATATATATTAATATATTATATTTATATTATAATTTAAATATATAATTAAGGAGGTCATGTATCCATATATCATCGAAAATATCACTTATTAATATAATAATATTATATAATAAATATTCAGCGACCTCAATAATCACTAATTGAGCTCTTACTCAAATAAAATTATAATTAATTATTACTGTATAATTAATAATTACTAAGTAAATAAATAATAAATTAATAATAATTTATATATATTACATACATCTAACACTAAACATAATGAATATTCAGTCATAGTATATAAGAACTATATAATTCCTTTTAATAACAATATGATATCCTTTATAACCTGATAGTGTATAATAATAATAATAATAATATAATAATAATATAGATAATATACATAATTATAATAATAATAATAACAATATAATAATAATAATAATAATATAATATATAGTCGGTGTAACTCTCATAGATTCTATTTATGTAAAAATTAGAATCACTCAGTAATTAAGATTTGAAAGTGGTGATAGACTCGTTAATATAGTGATTTTAATTATGTATAGTAAGTGGATACAATAGATGAAAAATATAGAGTAAAGATAACATGAGTTAATGAATAGATAGATAAATATGTTGTTCCACAGATTGGCATTCATACAGTAATGGGGATCAGTCATGTTAATAATAATGATAATAATAATAATAACTTACATATTAATAGAATATATGTGTTAATAGATGTAGTAGTGTAGTGTTTGTACGATTGTGTGTGATAAGTTGATTGTGTAGATAGTGTGGTCGTGTGCCAAACTAATGAGTGGCGGGACGAGGACTGTCGACGGTTAAAGGGATCTCAAGGAGGATTGAGTGACACAAGGAGACTAGCGGATTGAACTCCGCGTTGCAGAGCTGGAATGTGGTGTAAAACGAGGACCTCAGGGCAATGGAAACTTGGGCGTGCAGAAACACAGCGGCGTCCACCAGGCGCTGTGCGGATTCGCACTGTGCATGGGGTGGCTCGAGTCTCGGTGCATCTACAAAAAACAAACATAAAAAGGTTAAAGACAAATATCGCACATTAATTAAAGGGCTAGCCCACCTAGATGAAAGGCTCGGCCACAAAAGTTTACCAGTGGGATGTCACAAAGAAGACCATGATCTCCTTAATTTCTCTTGGATTATATAAAATTAGATATATTTTAAGAATGATAAAACCTATCGTTGCTAACGCAACCGTTTTGCGCGCCCTTTCTTCGAAATGGGTGACCAGCCATAAATTAGATTTTAGTAGTCGAGGTTTGCAATTAAATTCCCCGAACGTATGGGTAGCACCTCATAATATATATATACTTATTTTCGCGGTTATTGACGTAACAGAATATATTTTATGAGATTGATTTCACTACAATATATGTCCACAAATGGTTCAGAAAGTGCACTTCAATAGAGCCACATAATTAAAACATGGGTCCAGCGTAGGGTTTTTTTGGGTGTGTTTTTTTTTTTGTATTGTGGTAGAGGTTATTTTTTCATGTAGTGGTTATCTCAATCTGATGTAATTCTATTATATGTCACTCTATCTTTATATACTATTTCCAGATGTAAGGCCATCTTATATGTCTTCTAATATAAAGTAATTAAATGTTAATTAATAAATATACTATTTTGATTAATTCATTCTATTTTTGCTTGTAGTCCTAATTCTATAAAATCTCAAATTAATAACTAATTGATACTGTGTGATAAATACAAACTCCATTATATTTATGTATGAAAGTGTTTTGATCATAAAATTTAATGTTGTAATTATTTTTGGCAAGTATGGTATTAAGTTTGGGATAAATTTATATGTGAACAATGAAATCTTATTTGTGTTTTAGGTACATTAAGAAAACAGAAGACCATGAGCAATTGTTTTAACTAGATCTTGTCTGGTCTTGAAGGTTTCCGAATAACCTTTTATTTTCTAAGATAATTTAAATGTGTTTTTGTATCTCCATAGTATGTCTTAGATATCTTTAGGATTAATACATTCAAAAATAAATCATATCGGAGTTGTAAATATTTAGGTTGGACTTTTTGATCTCCTTATTATTAATAATATTAAGTAAGAATTATATATATATCAATATATCTAAAATGAGGGATAATTGGGGTCCGAACCCCAAAATGAGGTAAGGTAATAAGAAATCTTATGACTTCCAAATATAATTTAGATCAATAAAAATTTAATATGTGCATTTTAAAGTAAATTGCTATGTGCTATTATTTTGTAATCTGATTTGCTTTTGACCTTCTTGAAATATAATTTTTTATTCATGACTAACCCCTAAACATGCTACTTTACCACATGATACTTTTAATCCAGTAATAGTCAACTCTACATAGCATATTTGGCGAAGTGGTATATACTCACAGTCTTTCCACCAATCTTATTAAATTATACTCTAAATTATTTTAAAATATCTTTGCAACATAGTCATCTTAATCAACTTCAGATAATTTTATTTTGTGTGAATTTAATAAGAATTAAAACTTTTTTCTAAATTGTTAGAAAGTCAAAAAACTGATGAAGCTTTTCATAATAGTTAAAGCGTGTTACAAAAGTGAACTATTAAATGTTTACACTCAGTAATTAATTATGGGATTTATTATGACTTTCATTACTGTCTTCATATATGTTAGTTAGGATATCACATATTTTACTCTCAAATAAAATTCATAGAACTAAGATAATATTGTGGAAGGTTTCCATTCTCACCAGAATTTTTAATATCAAATAGAAATTTTTAAAAGAATTTTTTACAACTTATATTTAATATTTGATGTCAATAATAATCTCTAGTCAAGTTGTATTTGTGTTCGAATTCTCTCAAGTATATATATCTTTGATAATATTTATTAATTATTGGTATGATGCCTCTCTCAATTTATTATAATATTTGGGAAGTATTTCCTTTTTTGCAAGTTCAATGTCTTTAAGGCTATTTTTAACCAGTTTTGACTTACATTTAGGGTTATTTGTTAATAACCAGGATAGCATTACCTGGGCATCTACTACTAAATTTAAAAATTTAAAATTAATATCTTCAATGGAAGACAAAATGATGGGCAAACACTTATATGCAAGCACAGCAGCCATAAGTTCAAGGCATGGGATGCTCAACTCCTTCAAAGGGGCCATTTTTGCCTTAGAAAAGACTAATTCAGAAATGTTATCACAACATACATACACAATAAATCCATAAGAAGTTTTTGAGCTTTTACAAAATACATGCAAACCATAAACCTTGTCCTTATTAAGGGTCATTCACCTAAAAGATAATTCAGAAGCCTTATTAAGTGAAGAAGCATCCCTTTTCCACTCATTTAAAATTTTAGGATCTAAGACAGTATCCCAATCTATTGTAGGGCTCAAACCCCATCAATATCTTACCACTCAATATCTTACCAACTAACTGTTAAAGGCAAGATTAAAACCAAAGGATCAAAAAACAGAAGGAAATTGCTTGACAAAAAATTTGTCCATTTTAGTATTAAAGCCCTCTAATGTTGAGGATCAACTTTCGGACAACAGCTAGTTGCATATCATTTTTCCAAATGGATATCTAATAACTAAGACTTTTTCTACTCCGGCAACCATTTGCGCAGCAAAATCTGCCATCCGGCTTTTCACAAACATAGAATTTAACTTTGGCAAATTAGAATTCCAACTTCTAAGTTTAAAGGAAGCTTCATCCATTCTCACACATGCTTCTTTATAAATTTACTCTAATTCTAAATGATTATTGCTACTATAAAAGTTGTTTGCTAGCAGTCTAGAGCATAAATCATCTGGAAATTTACAGGCATGGTGTTTCATGACAAAATGGAGAATAAAAGGGCTGCTAACAAGCCCAAACACCAAGGTGGTGTAGCGGTAGGTCCGACGATGTTTTGCCATTTTCTACCCCAGAAAAACAAAATCATTCCTATTCCTCTTCAGTAAGTAATTAATAGCAAAGAAAGGCCTGTTTTATATCAGCAAGGAAGACATATTTATTACACCTAATTTTCAGTATTAATTTAGGAGTGAGGACATTAGGTCAATGCCTGGATAGGCAGCTTCATTCAAAGAGGGCAATTTAAGGTTGGTTTTTAAAGAACAATTGAAAACTGGCCGTATTTTGGTTGTAACCTGAGCCTCAGTCTTTAGGACAGGCCGATGGGGAATGAAAATAAATTTTGCATATTCTGAAGGGTTTATATCCACCTTCTCGATAATACCATCAGTCAACTGTTGGCTAAAAACTTTGCCATAATCATCAAATAAATCTTTATAATGTAAATTAAAGACAACTCTATCAAGGACTTTACGGGCAACAATATGAATAGAAGGAACCAGGTCAATGGTTTCCTTCCAGGGGAGTTTCACAAAGTAGTGACTATCTTTAAAAACTATGTTTTTATTAAATTCTGAAACTTGCAAAATATCGGCTTTAGCCATATCTTCATTAACATCTAAAATACCGAGGCTTTCAAGAGTAAAAATATTATCTAGACCATGCTCTACTACACTGTCTTCAAAAATACTTGTCAATGGATTAAAGTATGAGGTGGAAGGACTTAAAACCTGATTAACAAGAGAGGAATGGGCAAGATTTTCGTGAGACGAAGGGCCTCTAATTTTATTAGAAGGCACATTCAGTTTATCAATTTGGTCAGGGTAAAAAAAAAGGTTTTTTGAAATTATGCGGACCAAATGGAGACAAAATGCTGACCCATCTTAAAACAAGCTCCATTCATACATCTCTCAAATAGAAAAGGGTGGCAATTATACTTTGTATGACGGGAAATTCTATACGGCAATTAAGCAGCAATTACTACAACACAATCCTCACAACCATAGCCTATCACTCAAAAGAATTTTTAACAGGGAGCTGTGCCCAAAGTTTTTAAATATTCTCTAAAGCCATACTTTAAAACCAGGTATTTCAAACTTTAATTCAAAGGACCATCATCGAGCAAAGGCAAAAAGGAAACTGGTTATTCTGACCAGGCAAATCAATAAGAAAAGAGCTAAGGAAGAAAGTTTTTTCTTTCGATGAAATAAAACTATGTATGTCATAGCTAATGCTATACAAAGTTTTCAAGTCTAATAGCTGCCCTGCAACTTTAGAACTAACATAACTTCGTTCCGATCCAGAGTCTAAAAGAGCTAACAAACGGCACTGCTTACCCCCTTGGTGCAAAGTGATTTCTATAAATGGGAGGAGATAGTTTTGTTCACCCTTATTAAAATTAATGCAAAGATAAGACATAGTTTGACTGCTAGAATTATTAGAATGCCCCTGTTTACATAAAGCAGAAATATGAGTAAAAAGTTTACAATACATGCAAGCGTAATCTAAAAAGGCCCCTTGATTACCCGGACATTCTTCAGTAGCATGCTTGGCACTCGAGCAAAACTTACAAATATGCAGCTGGTCACAGCGTTCTAGCCTAGATTCAATGTTTGTGTAAGATGGACATTTATTCATGCTATGACCGGCCATGCTGCAAAATTTACACGGGAAAAGCTGAATTAGATGCTTTGTTTCTAAAAGGAACATTAGATTTGGCAGACTTTTGGGGTAGTCTTAAAGTTTTCAAGGGTACCTGCAAAAAAGCATCGGGCGTGGAAATTCTTTTTCATTATTACTGGTGATAATGATTAGGCCAGCCTTAGCATGCTTAATATTTCACTTTATTATTTTTAAAAACTATATTATTCATGGAGGGATATAATAATTCCTCTTGTGTCTGCCAAATTTATCATTCCTAAAGTTATTACTTTCATGCTTAGGCTGTGATCTCTGCATCAGCTAGAAAGCGTTTCATTAAAGTAGACGAATTCTCAAACACGTCATTTATACTTGGGTAATTAGTTAGTGTCTTATCGATTAACAAATTTACAAACCTAGGAGGTAATTTATTAACTACGAGTGAACTAATCATTTTAAAACCTGCAGTATCAGGAGCAAGGAAATCTAAACCGTATGACTTTAGGTCATAAGCTAAAGCCTTAACCTCATTAATGAATGACTTTACCTCTGATAAATTATCTTCAGAAGGAGGAGAAATATCTAATAGCCTAACAATTATTTTTTCTACTATGAAGTCTTTATCAAGAAACTCCTTCTTTAAAATATCTAGCGCAATTGTGTAATTAGAGCCTTCAGGACTCAAATGTTTAATCATTTCATAGGCCACATCTCCCAGATTGCTTATCAAATGTATAAGTTTCTCCTCATTTGTGTAAACAGGGTTGCGGTCAATTACAGCTTTAAACTTAGACAAAAAACGGGAGAATGCTAACTTATCTGCTTCATCACCCTAAAACTTCCCTATCTGAATTGGAGGCTCTTTTGCACTCCTAAAAAGGTTCCAAACTAGAGACAGTTCTATCAGATACATTAGAATTAGGGCCTACAGTAGAGTTTAGAAAAGGGTGTTTCAGAGTCTTCACTAGCAATAGAAGGAGTATTAGGCTTTGTTAAGTTGTCAGATAAATGTGGGCAACTGTTGCTTCCCTAAATCTAAATTTATAATACGTCATATCTATCTATCTAGTTACTTAAAATTCAAATTAAGGATAACTAATTGACTCTAACCAATTTGTTTAATATGCTGTATCAAGCTTATTATACCTTTAAAAATAAACCTTTTAATTCAGAGATATTTTATCTTTAATAAAAGAGGGACTAACGCTAGTTTTTAATCTAGCTACAATTGCCTCCATCCTTCTCTTTTTTAAATCGTCTCGTTCTACAATGTGAGGATCATTAAGTGACTGGCATTCTTCCATATCAGCCATGGTGATAATATAAAAACAATGACTAAGTGAATTTAATATTTCTCAAAAAAAACAACTACGTTATAATTATACTTAAAGTATAGGCAACGCATCCAAGTATCAAGGAAATTCAATAAGCTATATATAAGATTAGTTATAATTAAATAGCATGAGCTAATAAAAATTAATTAAGATAGACGTCCTCGTTTAAAATTCTTGGAAAGTTATTGGGAATTTACCATGAAGTAAATTCTCTGATATGCAATCACAGCAGTTGAGTGAACTGCTCTACCCAAATAAAAGGAGGTCTAGCCTAACTATTAAATTTTGAACAAAAAACAATTATAACTCACCATTAACTTTTAAATTTCAAATTAGCTTTTAAGTTTTGTTTCCAAGAATTTAAAACTTGGAGGGAAGCCTTTTGTTGAGGCTTAATTTTAGTAAATTAAAGGTAGTTGATAGTACCTAGTTTTGCCTACATATAGCATGCCATCCGTGGAGTACAATGTTCAAACTTAGAATAAGGTATAAGGTTTTTAGAGGCTAGAGAAGTGTGTTAGAATAAAACAAAAAAGATAGAATAGACCTAACTACTAGTCCTGCTAAATTCAGAATATAAAGAGTTAGGACCAGCTTGGAAAAAAGAGACCTTAACATAAGTTTCTCCGAACAATTCCTCATCTTTAATAAGGCAATATAACTTAGGCCTAACTAGGAACTAATGTTTAAGTAATAATAAAATGAAAATACTTAGTTTAAAATAGCGTTATGC
>JABUQX010021292.1:5000-17135 GCA_015478945.1 Trachelipus rathkii | reverse complement strand
CTTCCTTTCGCCCCTATCAATCTCTATATATATTACTAGATTTTGAGTCAATATACCTTCGTATGTTCAACTATTATATTATCCTTATTCCGCTTGCTGTTTTTTATTTTATCAACACGATTATATTTCTCCCTCTACATTATAACCACTACTATTTCTACCGTCTCTAATGAGGCACCATTTATCTACGGTTCCCTTACTTATTTTATTTTCGAGACCCAGCTTTAAGGAGAGGGGCTCATATATGACCCCTGACCGCCCTGTTTACTCTCTCATTATATACTTGAAATTTGATTGATTTATGAGTTGATTGATTGATTTGATTGGTGATAGATAGATAAATAGATTAGATAGATAGATATATATCATATTTGAAAACCTCTCTCTCTTTCTCTTCATTCAAATATACACATATCTCCTCTTTCTCTACTCTCTCTATTCTCTCTCTCTCTTCTTCTCATCTCTCTCTATTCTCTTCCTCTCTCTTCTCTCTCTCTCTCTGACTGTTAACGTAAATTCGTGCATTTGAAATTCCTTAATATTATATATTATTATATACTAATATATATTTATATATATATATCTATACTTCATTATATATTATATATATATTACTATATATATATATATATATTATATCTATCTTTATATTATATATTACTTTTTTAATTAACTATCGTATATATATATATTCTCACACTATACCTTTGCCTCTCTAAATGAAAATCTGCCTACGCCCATGATTGCAGCCCAGTAAATTCGGGATCTGAATTTTTTTTACAATATATTATATATATTATATTTATATATCTATCTTTTTATTATTATCTATATATTATAAATTTTACATCTTTTCTCTATATCTCATATATATATATCTAAGATATTATATAGAAGAATATCTATAATTATATTATCATTACTATAATATTAATCATATTTATATTTCTTATTATATCATTCCTAGATATATATATACATATATATATCTCTTTAATCTTACTTAATAATATTATATATATTCTAATAATATATTATCTATATATATCTATTATAATCTTCTCTAGTCTTTGACCCCCCGAAATTTTTCTGCGACGTCCCATGGGCACGATATCAGTTTCACCTGGCATCTCCTTATCTATCTTCCTTCTCTCTATTATTCTTATTTTATCATCCCCTAAATTTAAGCTTGTCAATGGAAAAGAAAAATGAAATTTATGCCCATTATTTACTTTCCAGTTTATCCAACTAATCCCAAATTTTGGGAGTAAATCATCATTTTTTTACAAAATTCACATCTTATATTTTTATTAAGTTTTTTTGTACATTCTGAGTCCTCATATATTTCTTTTATCTCTCGATCTAAAATAATGGTTTACAAAAAAAATAATTTACAAGAATTCATTCAAAATCCTCTTGCCTAAAACTCGTAAAAGAAATATCATCATAAATTTGAAAATTAGATATCTGGATAAACTGGTAATAATTTTTGAAATTACACAAATTTCTTACTTTTTCCGATTTTCTGGTTCGTATCGTGTAGGTCACTGACATTCTGTCTAAAGCGCTTTCAGATAACAATTGTAAGATTATAAATAAGTTGTAGCGCCATCCTATAATTGTCTTATATTCTTTTAAAAAATAACAATCTTTCAATCAATCAGAATAAAGAAATTGTATGGACCCATTCCTCATCAATTCCTAAAACTTTTTATTACATAAAAAATTGCCTAAACCCAGTTCCAGCATTACTTGCTTCAACAAAAAGAACTGATTTTCATTTCATTCCTGCATATCATACACAAATAAATTATATCATGAAACTATTATCAATTAAAAGGTCTAGGTCCAGTGATTCTGAAATCTAAAAAAAGCTAATCCGTTATATATCTGTAACATAATCCATAACAGTTATTTAAAGGAATAACTACTATAAAAAAGTTAGTGTCCCTCCACTACTTCTATAAATCTTTTAATAGGCTTTGACATCTAATACGCTTTCATTATTGGTTTGTTTTGCGTTTCGCCCGCAAATCTAAGGATTATACTTAAGACCAAAATTAAAGCAATAGTTCATTCATCTATACAAAGTCGATAAACATAAATATACAAAACTGGATTTTGGTTACACAGTGCGCCTATCCTTATATTAACTTATCTTTTCGTGCGTGCGATTTCAGAAATACAATCAAGTAAATTTTTTCTATAAATATATCCGCTCTTGGAATCTTTACAATATATTCGGATTTCATATGTTATTGTCCTCTGCGCTATACGATTAAACTATAATTTAACTGATATAAAATCTGTAAAGTATAAGAGAAATTAATAAAGAACTGAAAAATTAAGAAAAAAAGAATTCAATTCAATCCTCAGTAGCTTATGCGTATATAGCAGTCTTTACTGTCTACTTTATTATGGGATAAATCTCTGATCGGTTAATGTAGGAGCCACTCGCTTTTGAGCACATACCATCATCACTCTTTTTTTAAATAGCAATTCTCTATCTCTTTTCCACACTTGAATATATACTCTATATGTTAAGTCGCTGAAAAATTGCACGCTCGTAGAAATATAGTATAGTTCCTTCACGACGATATACCGCAGTCCGCTCTTTACGGATTCCAAGCGCCCTCTTATTGTTTGCCGTAGCATCTAGTTATGAGAAAGGGTTGAAGCTTGTTCGTCGCTGAGAGTTATATCGCAGTACCCTATGTGTTGGGTTGAAATTCTTTATTACACTATGGACGTTTTATTGGAATTTTTTCTCACATTTAATTTATTTCGACATATTCCACTTGCAATTATTCATTAATACCATTACTATATATCTACAAATGTATAAATGCTATATATTCAATTACGCTTTTTACATGTAGTGGTATTAAAATCATTTCCCATATAACTCTTTCCAGTTATTAACATATATAATATACTAAAATATATATAATTTCTCATATCTCAACTATAATTACATTCAATTAATAATAATACTAATAATTAATATATAATTCAATCATAAATAATAATTAAATAAAATAAGAATACACATAAATGAATTTTATACATGATATATGTGAGCTTCCTTACTATTTTGCCAGGTCATAGACCTTTATATATATATGTACTACCTAGGTAGAGCTGACTCTAGACTTATTCTACTTTAATTTGAGCACGTATTTTGCTCCCTACACTCTTGATGTTCTTAGGTAGGGACAGTGAGCGTGATGGAGTGCTATACCACCATAACTGTAATACAGTTATCACCTCATAGTCACCGCGGTGAGGTCCTTGGGGTCAAATAACTGGGTAACATGTACCATATCGCCAGCATTATATTGCCCTATACCACCTATAATCTATATACCGCTGATCGCGACTGCTGACTAGCATTGAAGCTAGAAGCGGCGCATGACGGATAAGATAGCGCGTACGTAACGGTAAGCATAGCTATAGATATAGATAAGCAGTCAAATAGACAGTACGCACGGTGAATCTTTAATGACAATTGTTAAATTGGTAAAATGTCAGAATTGTTTTTTTATATAGAGAAAAGGTATTGTAATATATTCCGCTTGGATATGTACTAATGATGTCAAAATAAGGTCAACCGTCAGAGTACACAGTCTTCTTTTAATGAAATCTAGAGTGTATATCATAAGTTAGGAGTTATTAGTGCCCTATGAGAGTACCTACTATATTCTAGGCCAGACACACGGCCGCTGATATACTAGTTATGTGATATGAAGCCTATATATATCTTAGTAAAGCTCGTAGCTTGACGGAGTACTGAAGCGGGCGATAGGTACTAGAGTCTTGATCGAAGGCGACCTAGGTAGCGGCAGCGACCTGTCAGAGTAGCGGTACATGGAGGCCGGCGCGCGCCGGGGGCGGGCGACCGAGAGGAGATCTTGAGAGACTCATATACAGGGGGCGGTCAGTGAGCGCCTAGGGCCCTAGACATATGAGGTACTAGGTCAGCGCGCCATCGCTTAGAGACGACCACAACTCCGAGTGATCTCAGAAGACATACAACAGGTGACAACGGGGGAGAACGGATGAAGAGGTGGGCTCGTGGACCTTCTATGCTGCACCCAATGTTTAGTTGGCCGATAAAAAAAAACACACCTCATAAAAATATCAATAGCTGAGCCATGTCGAAAAAGGAGATATGAAGCCGTGATTTGCGAAATCCTGAGGGAACGAACATATCTTCAAAGAGTTGAAAATCGCTAAAAGAAAATAAAAACTCTAATAAACAGGAGGGTGATGATGAATCACTCGAGTATCACTCATGAGAGACCTGAGTCCTATTTAGAGACCTTTTAATTGCTTTACCTTCGTTAATAAATAACAATCGACTTTCTATTTAAATTTTGACTTTTTTCTTCTTTACTTCAATATGTAGTACCCCAAGGGTATTACCGCACCCGATGGTAGGCCGTCGGGGTCTCTCGGCCTTTCCCCGGGGAACTACGACGGTAGTAAGACCTATATTCCCACCCCTTCCTCCGGGGAGGGTCTCCGGAACCCACCGCTCCTTTGGTATTGGTGTGATCGCGAGGGATTCCTCCGCTCGCTCCTCTAACTGGGGTATCGTCGGGAATAACGTCCCCTTCCCCTGTGTTCACCGTCGGCTCGAGCCCCCTCAACATTGAAGTGTAACACTTTTACAAATAATATATATTATAATACAAATACTATATATATTATATCTATTATATATATATATCTAATATTATATTATATTATTCTTTAATATAACATATAAACGTGAATCAGCATTTGTCTTAGTATATATAATATTGATGGAGAGAGTATGTTATGCCCTCGTTGGTTTCATTCAGTGAGCCCCTTGCCCCATCGTTCAAAAATAATTCGCTCATATTTCTTTGTGTTGACTACTATTTTTTTCCTGCATTTTTCTCTAACTAAAATTTCTAGCTATATGGATCCTAAATATTGTCGGTGAGTTGTTCTTTTCACTGTTATCTTTAGTCTATGGCGTTGATGTTGTTCGTGAGATGTGTATGTGATTTTTTGTGTTGTGATATTTTTTGTTTGTTGTCTTTTGGTACAGCAGTGTTTTCTCTCGCTCGGTCAACCCTTTCCCCAATTTTGCCCAGAAGTTCCACAGGAGTATATTGTAGATTCTCGTACGTGTCTGGCTGCGTCCTGGAGCCGCTTGTGTACGAGTTCCCTCCTCTATGCAGCTCATTATCGTGATTGTGCCTGTCTTTATCTTTACCTATGCAGTGCTCTTGGCCTACAGATCATTTCGATTGCTTCGCCCGCTTTTGTCACGTCCCTACCGTCTAATAGGACAGGTACCTTCTCACATCCGAGTCCTTGCCTAGCTTCACTACTCTACCCATATTCACCTTACCTCCTATACCACCATTTGCTGCATTTCCCTACCTTTACCTTTACTATTATGTCATTCTTTAATTATTATAACTTCCTTAATACTTTATACTTTCATATATCTTTAACTTCTTAACCTCTCATTATCTCTTATACTTCTATTTATATACCTACTACTTCATTTATTTATCTTCTTCTTTACTTCTTCTGTCTTTAATTCTTTACTTATTCTTCTTTATACTTCTTACATTCTTTATACTTTATATTTAACTTCCATTATCTTATACTTATTGAATTGACAACACGCTTATCTCTATATCTTGCTTACTTCTTTCGTGTGTCGTGTCGCTGGTGTCGTCGTGACGCACGTCGTCACGTCGACCGTAATCGGAAGTCCGGCCTTCTTTTACTTCTTCTTCTTCATCCTCGTATTTATGGGATGTGTACCTACTAGTTCCTGCCTTTGTTTAACTCTTTTATTTGTATAATACAAATGATGTTCTACTGCTGTTCGCTAATTTGAATTTTTTTATTTTCTTACTCCGTTTGTTCTTACTTTTTCCTCTTAAATGTATGTGATTAAGGTTTTAGATTTTCGTTAGGTTTAAGTTAGTTTTAAGAGTGAAAGAGAGAGTTACTTCTTATTTTAATTTCTTAAGATTAGTCAAATTAAATTGGGCACAGCGTTCTTCTTTCTTACTGGTTCATTGGCATTTCTCAGCTTTGTTCCCTTCTTCTTCTTCTTTTAGATCATTATTTCTGTAATTCCGTAAAAACTAAAATTCTTTTTCTGACCCCCTAAAACATCTATTTTTCTCGTACCTACCAATTTTTTCCAGAGCTGATGAGCCCTCTGTGACTAATTTTTTTTTTGAATTCCCCGATCTCTCCACAGCTTTTCGCTTAGATATCTTGAGTTTTTATCTCTATTTTATATTTTTATTTATTTTTGATTTATTTATATTTTTTTTTTTTTTATTGACCGATTCTAGTTTTACTTTTTATCTATTTCTGATTTCACTTCGGCACGCTTGACCCCTATTTTACTTTTTGAAAATGAACAGATTACTGAACACGTAGTGGCAGTGATTTAATTCTTTCCCCAGCAACTTCTTTATTTTCTTCTGAGTAAAAACTTATATTCTAAACTTATGAAAACGCTCATCAAAGGACGTATTCTAATTGTCATATCAATGCCTCTATGCTCTCTACTATACCTTCTCATATTCAGCGATTCTCTCTCACTAATTCTCCTAGAGCTACTCTATTATAATTATCATTCTTTACTCTCTATATTATATATTATTATTTCTTTACTTCTCTTTTTTTGAAGTAAGGATAATGTTCCTCGCTCACTTTCTTCTTTCTCTCTACTCTGGCTCAGTATCTTCTATGATTGGAGGACTGATTTTGCAGAGAACATAACGCCATTTGAGTACAAGATTAGACAATCTCTTCCACCTCTATATACATCTAATACATTATCTAATTTTTTTAGAATTAAAATTTAAAATTTACAATTTAGAAGATTTAAGCATTATACATCAAAACTAGTACATACTACTTGCCATATTTGCAAAATCACTCACTCTCATTTAACCTTTTAAATAAACTTATAAATCCATCTTAAACTCTCTTCATATAATAGGTTATTAATTCATCGAAAAATTTGTTCTTTCCCCCAACTATTATCGCGTCCTTACTCTCTTCTCTTCGTATGATCAATCTGACTTAACCTTTCCCCTCCTCCCCTTATCCTCTCCTTCACTCCTCGAGTCAGACGATATGTAACCCCTATCTATCCAAGCGCGCCGCAGAAAAAATCACACATTTTTGCTTAAAAATGTATTATTTATGAAAAAAGAAAATTGCTAAATTATTTTCTTATAAGTGATAAAAAAAAAAATATCGTTTATTCGATTATTTCTTTCACTCTTCCGTCAGAAAAAATATAATCGATAAGATGATAATAAATCTCTGTTATTTGAACCCAAAATATCATCGATATTATTTTTCAGCATTAACCTTATCCGAAAAAAAATATCACATATCGATATATATCTGGATCCTCTTGCGGCATCTCCTCCTAAATACCCTACTCCATATCACCCTTAAGGCAGCTGAGATGGTGGAGAAAGTGAAATTCAACATGATATGGTTATATCTACACGTATTTATTATCTATTCATATCCGATAATATTAGTTAGCCAATTAATTTACGCGAAAAATGTTAGCCTATTTTATCCATATTATTAATAATAAATAAATTAATATTTATTTAATCGAGTATTTAATTGAATAGTAGTTGTCAACAATATGTGAATACTGACTATGGTTGAAACAGCGTTCGAAATGGTTTGCTCTTTAACGTATATTATTATTACTTTGTTTCGTTTTTTTAAATGTCCTTTTCATTAAAGATACTTTATATTATGATGTCTTATTTTACTTCTAGATTGGGTCAATAAGACGCAGCTGGACACAGTTCATACCTTGTACAGTTTGTTCGAGAAGCCGACGCGCCCTGCCTGGCACACCGCGGCAATATTTGGCAATTACCGTTAACAGTGGTGGGTAGCCCAGCCCTATCACACTTAGTAGGAAAGCTTGGATAAAAGTCCTATGTACATAATGTTTTCTATTGCGTAATGGTAACGTCGCGACACTCTCTATGACTTATGAGTTAAAGATCTTGAAGGCTCTGTGACTGCGGTAATATCTTTTATAATGAATTTCTAATCCTCGATTAGAAATAATGGATTGAGGTGTAAGCTTGAATCATTCTCCAACTCGGCACCTTTTGTCACTCTAAACTTAACCCGTACAGTCAACTCAACCCAAGACACATCAACTCACACTTCCTCATATAGGCGTACATATTTCACTAGTTACTCATTACTACTATCAAGTATAATATGACAACCTTTGCTACAAACTCATTGTCCCTATATTGGATTTATTTTGATAATACCCATTTTAAGTATTAGCATAGGCCTACTTTTCACATTTTACTGTACAGTCCTTAAATATACTATATTACTCACTGGATCGTCCTTTTATTTTATATCTATTTTTTAAACAATCGTTTTTCACCTCTTGTGAGGTAAGACATACAACTACCAAAATGACCTGACGTAGCTTTCTACCTACTATATATATAAGACTGAACCGTAATGACGTGTACCTCTAACGAAGAGAGATGAAGCGAGTAGAGATAAGGTAAGAGAAGTATATCGAGCAGAAGAAGAGAAGAGAGGATATATTATGTCTAAATTGAGAGACATATGCGGTGAGTGACTAAATATACATATATAAATTCACCTGCTCTAATTCTATAGAAAGTGGGATGGCAAGCGCGATTGTTAAATGTTTGATGACTTTTCTCATGAATATACAGTAAATACATGCACTAATACAAAAAAACATATACATATATAGGAGAGCGGAAATATAAATTAAAATTTTATTAATCAGTGAGACATTTTATCTATGAAATTAACAAAAAATAAATATAAAAAATAACGCTTTTGGACAAATTTATAAAATAGTTTAATTATATAAAATATTGGAATTCCTTGTATGATATTATACACCTATACGAGTTTCGGAGATTTGAAGAGATCGCAGTACTAGCATACGTACTTGAGTTAAAGGCATAAGGTTGCCAAAATCTTATAATCCTTATGTTGGATCTTTATTTCTTCTTTTTTTCCAAACTAAGCACAACACAAGTGGTATTCCTCTTGTGCGTTAATATACTCTATAATCACGTTACGATAAGTAATGTAGTTCGGGCTTCTTCTTATATATATCTCGTAACTCACTCTAATTCTTCCCGTGGGGAACGTAGCGGAGAGTGAGACTATTCGTCCCTCCCTCTTGATCTCTCTCGTCGGGCTCGGAATCACCCTATAAAAAGGATATAATAAAATAAAAAATAATAATACTATTTCTCTTACTATTATCTACGTAAACTTATAATAATACTATTGTGCACTTCTTGATCTTGGAAGATAATATCGAAATGTATCAAGATTCAAGGTCATTATCACACCGAGAAGTTCCTACAGATCTATAATAAAATTATAACTAGATTAATCATTATCTAAGATTAGTATGTAAACTCAAAGTGAGCCATAATATACTAAATATATTTATACACCAAATAAACAATAATTTTTATTTTTTTTAAGTATTTCCATCGACATGAATTGCTTTAGCTAATACTATCAAAATGCTATTTTTTTTCCTGTAGCTGTTATATATATACAATTTTTTTAGTTATACATGCATTGATGCTTTCGGGAGGCTGGCCTATTATATATAATTATTTTTCAGGGGGAACTAAACTGTATTTATAATAAATATGTCTCAATATATTTATATATTTTATTTTCTTTATTTTTCATTAAACATTTTTAATTTTTTTATATTAAAAGAGCCCCGTAGTTCAGATGTGTATTGGCCTCCCGCCCTCACATATGAGCGCGGGTCCCAAGGTTCGCCTAAGTGTTCAGGAGTGGTAGCGATGTGACGGCTCATTCCTCCCCTTATGTGGATATTGAGTTATCTGTCCTGCTCGGACTATATACGTTATATTATGACGTACCCTCCTTCACTTGCTTGAAGGTAGCGCCTGCCGTGTGAATGATCGAGTGATTTTATATAACCTCTACTGTAAATAAAAAATAAAAATTATATAATATTATTAATATAATAAATATTATTATATGTTTATATATATAATATTGGAAATCTTTTATAGGACGAGGACAATCTGGACAAATACTAGGCCTTTGACTTTTAAACTTAAAGCTCACCTTAATACCTCGTTAACAGGTATAGCAATAACTTACCTAACCTTAAAACCTATAAGCTATAAATATATTCTTCATTTATTCACAGCTAATCCAGTAACTATCATCTTAATAACTATTGGATAGTTATTATTTGAGGCGTGCGACGTATATCTAGCCTTGATGAATGGATGGTTGAATATTCAATCTTCTCGACTAGTGAGCATCGTAATCAGTATATACTCGAAACGCATATGGCACCGAGAAAGGCTCACGACCGAAGTAATATTTTTACCCACACTAACTAGAGGTATAAGCAAGTTTTTACGCAAGGATGAGAGGGGTGAGGATCAATTATGTAAAAATAATTTTTAAATAACGAATGTTCAAAATTTTAAAGACATGGATTCAAACTTTAATTTATTTCTTAGGTTAAATTTATGTTATAAATAAAAATTGAGGATAATAAAAATAATGTAGGAATGAGCGCATGTAGGATTCTAATGATCTCACTACATTTTTTGTCTAATTTTTGAGGGTGCACTTTTTCTCCAAAAAATATAAAATAAAATAATATATAACAAGATCCGTTATCAGTGAAAGAGTACGGTAAAAGAGGGACAATCCATTTATTCATATACGTTAAAGTGCCATTATATGCCGAACAATTATAATTTTATAAAACGGTGTCCGAGATGATAATATAAATGAATAATAAATAATGAATAATAATATAATTAATAATTAATATTAATAAAAATAATAATTAATAATAATAATTTATAAATAATAATAAATATAGCATTCTTTTTCTTTTAGGATCGATAGTGATATTTAAAAATCAAATATTTAAACAGGAATTTTAATAATTAATTTAATTTTAAATTTTAATAATTTTTAGTTAATTTAATAAACTAAATAATATAATAAATGAATAAATAAATATATATAATAATTATATAATAATAATTAACTTTAAAATTAATCAGAATATATATATATTTGATTATGAATGTAATAAAAATATATACTGCAATAATATTCATTATTAATATGTTTTTATTAAGATTTAATAATATAAAATTGTCAATAAACATAATATAATTTAATTTTATTATATACTACTATTATATATATTTCTCAAATTTTTATAATTACGAAACTACAACAAAACACCATATACAGATTTGAAATATATTAATTAATTTTAATATATTAATATTAAATTAATATATATATATAATATATATACTATATAATATATTATTTAATATTATATATATATATATATATTATAATATATTAATATAATTTATTAATATTAATATATTATATATATATATATATCTTATATATATAATATATTAATATATATCTAATACATGTATGCTTATTATCAGTAGTGCTCATTACAGTATTAATATATAATAGAAAAAATGTTTTATGGTTATATACGGATTTATTTCTCTTATATTTAAGAGTCGATAAGTTTTTGAGATAGGAAAGAAAGCGTTGAAGACAATTGTGCAATACAATTGCTCCACGAATTTCAATTACAATAATGTTAAAATAAAATTAACTAATAATAAAAAAGATTATTGAATGAAGCGGTTTAAACTATTGTTATTAGAAATGAAGGATATCCATATTATTACATGCTTTGAATATATTAATTCATTTATAATTCTGGTTCAGAGAAATACCTGTGATACGTTTAATATAAAGTGTTATTAACGCCTGGTGGTATAAATAGAGTTTATTTTTATTTTAAAATATTTAATAGAAAAAAAATCTGAAAATTGATCTTTGGATACACTATAAGGAGTTTTATAAATTTTAACGCGTTGTTTTTTAGATTTTCATCATCAATGAGAAATACCTGTGATACCTTTAATATAAAGTGTTATTAACGCCTGATGATATAAATAGAGTTTATTTTTATTTTAAAATACTTAAAAAAAAAATTCTGAAAAT
>JABUQX010021291.1:25000-29199 GCA_015478945.1 Trachelipus rathkii | reverse complement strand
TATATATATATACAAAGGTACTCATATATATATAGTATATATATATATATATATATATATATATTATATATATTATATATATTATATAGATAATTATATTTATACCGTATTATATATATTAATATATTATATTATTTTATATATATTAATATATATATATATCTCTCTCTCATATATATATAGTATATATATATAGTATATATATATATATATTATATATTATACTATATATATATATATAATATATAATATATATATATATAGATATATATAATATATATATATATATATATATATGTAGATATAAATATATATATTATATAATATAAATATTATAGATTATATATATATATATATATTATATATATATATGATATATATATATATATATATATAGAATTATAAAACTAATATATATAATATATATATATTTATATGTCTCATTTCTCATTCATCATCACCCATTTCTCTCCCGAAGGACTGGGGGTAAGTGAACAGCAATTCTCTGAATACAGAAAAGTAGGGAGAAGAATTATGACGCAAGCTCCGTTTAGAACCCGCCTTCCTGAGGCATAGCCAAAGCATCCTGGCAAAATTAAGTCCCGGTAGATGGGCAGCCCAACCCCAAACAACCACCGTCACTTTAGTCGCCTTCTAACGGACAAGCGAGGACATACATCTGGACCAATTCTTTGCACTCAAATATGAGGGAATATTAAGGGATAGATGTATGTAAAATTTGTCTAGAAGAGGGCTTGGGATATAAAATAGTGATATTAATAATCATATGGAATAAAAAGGTACGGGGTGTCTATAAGATGTTGTCTGAGAAGATGAGTGTGAGATATAAAGCGCAAGAAAAAGAATCCTTAGGCAATGGGTATGTCATGGTGAGACCCTACGATATCATAAACCAAATGGGAGGCAGTTTCATCGCCTATGCAACAGTATGCGAGCTACCATCTGCCTTTTAATAATATATATATATATAATATATTTCATATATAAGGTATACTATATATATATATATATATAATATATATCTATATTACTCTCTCTCCCAGTGGGCCAACTCTTATAACTCTATATATATATATAGTATCATTAGTTATATATATATATACTATATATATATATACGTAATATATATTATTATAATATATATAATATTATATATATAATATTATATATATATATAATATCTACTATTATATATATATAAATATATAATATATATATATACGATGGTAGGCATGTGAAGGAAAGTAAAATTTTTAGTTCAAGGTTAAAATAGATAATATTGAAATTGAGGAATAATTATAAACTGAAAATTAGTCCCAGTAAATGATTCAGTAAGAGACCAGACAGCAAGCAGAGCCCGTGTTCTTGACTATGCGTACTCCTCACTATAAACTGAAAATTGATCCCGTAAATGACAGATAAAAAGCAAGCAAGGTGTATTTGTATCTCGTGAAGCCACATCTGTTCGACTCGCTCTTTAGCCTAGAGAAATAAGCAAGCGATGTGTTTTGAGAGAAACTACTTGAATGTTTAGGTAGTTTTAATAGGAATGAAAAAATGTGCTTGTTAGGTGATTTAATTGCAAGATTTTAATGTAGATAGTAAGAGAAATAGTATTATTATTAAAGTAGGAGTTAATAACGGAAATGAAAAATTGTTTTAATTGTCTGCTGTTAAGGAGATAATAATATGGAACACTAAGTTTTATAAAAGGAGAATACACTAATATACATGGGTTAACGGAGTGATCGTTGATCGTTCTTTTCTTGACTATATATGTATAAAACGAATTAATATAATAGGTCTCTTCTGTAGAACTCTCTGCCTCTATCTGTTTTTCCTGTTGTATTTAATCTTCCTCTTTTCAAGTCCTCCGTATGTGGTCACCTCAGAGATTTACTTTAGGCTCGTAATTGAGTGGGTTTTTCCATTATCATTATTATCATTATTATTATTATTATTATTATTATTATTATTATTATTATTATTATTATTAATTATATTATTATATTATGATTATTATTCATTCATTATTATTATTATTATTTATTTATTATTATTAGTAGTTTATTATTATTATTATTATTATTATTATTATTATTATTATTATTATTATTATTATTATTATTATTATTATTATTATTATTATTATTATTATTATTATATTATTATTATTTTTTATTATTATTATTATTATTATTATTATTATTATACTATTATATTATTATTTTATTATTATTATATTATTATTATTTTATTAGATTTATATTATTATTATTATTTTATTATTATTATTATTTATTATTATTATTTTATTAATTATTATTATTATTAAGCTGTTTTGTTATGTTTCCCCCTCCCTGAAAAGAGCTCTGCCCGTAGAGTGGTGACGTTATCTGTAATATATATAATATATTATATAATATATATTATATTATATATATATATATAGTATATATATATAAATATATAGAAATATATATATATATATATATTTATATAATATTATATATATATTATAATGTATATATAAATATATATTAGATATATATATTATATATATAATATTATATATATATATAAATATAATATATATCACATATATATATATAATATATTATATATATATATATATATATATATATATATAGAATTCCCTTACCACCAGAGTATTAAAGCTATGATTTTTATTGAAATTTTCTCTTAACTATTCACTTTAATTCTAACTTTTTTTACTTCTAATTTTCGTGTTAATCCTTCTAATTCTATCGTCTCTAATTCTAACGTGGACTCGCGGTAAACACAAAGACTACGTGAAAATAAACTCGTAAGCTCATAATTTTCTCGATCACATACAAAAAATATCCAAAATTCATTATTGTCAGTGTCAAAGGATATAGAATCACAAACTAGCAAATTGAACAGAACGTTCTTCTGCGAATACGTAACACATTTCACCCACCAATATTTCGGACACTCTGGGATTTGAACCAATTCTAATACTGCTAACAGCCTTTGCCACTTATCCTGTGTATAGTATCCTTTGTATCCTTATCCTTGTATACAGTACCTTAAATTATAATATATATATATATTATATATATATATATATTATATATATATATAGATATTATATATATTATATATATATATATAATATATAATATATATATATATATAATATAATATATTATATATTATTAATGGGAGTTTTCAAGGGAGCCAAACCAACTAAAAATGAAAAAGTTGAGCTTGGGATGAAACTTGGAAAGGATTCTGGATTGATTTTTGGATTTGAGATAGTCCGTGATTAAGTTACAAGGGAAAAATTGGTTGTTTAGTCAGGAAAGATGGTATGTCGTTTGGGACGGAAAAGTTTTAGGAAACGACCACAGTGAGTGGATCCCGCAGAAGGCTGTAAAAGTTGGAATAAGTTTTGTTTTTCGGTTTAAAGTGTTTTAAAGTTTTGAACGATTGACATTTTATTGTTTGCTATTAGGAACCAAATCGAGGCGGTGATCGGAAGATTTAGGCATTTCGTTTCTTTTGGGGAATTGGCGGGATTGACTCGTCCAGGTGGAGGGAGGTCCACAGGAGCTGGCCAGATTTGCAGTATTAGGGCGGTTCCTGACTGAAGGTTTCAGAGTGCAACTGGAGCGGCGAGGTGGATTGACCAAAATTTAATCGAGGAGAGATCCGACGAGGAACTGAGAGGACGAGGTTTTGGGTTTGTTATTGCCAGTGAACTGTGATTATTTGTAAGTTTCTTTTGTGTTGTTATAATGGGAATATACTACGTAGAGGTTTTTGTTATCAGCGTTAAAGTTACATGGATTGTTTTGAGGTTACTGAATTTTGAGGAGCAAGTTACACAGTTTATCGATGGAGTTATTAAGGTTAAAGCTACAAGAATTGTTTTATATGAATTGATAATTGCTCATTTTTTTAATAAAGAAATTGTTTATTTTATATGATACTGATTTTAATGCTTTTAAGAAAATGACTATTCATTGTTTAAAGAGTGGTGTTTTGAATTATATTTTACGAAAATCTTGTTTATTTTGATCCTCATCATTTATTGCAACAAAAAGGTGTATGTTTTAAGGTTAAATGAAAGGCCGGTCGGCTACAAAATATATATATATATATATATATATATATATATATATATATATATA
>JABUQX010021291.1:0-5000 GCA_015478945.1 Trachelipus rathkii | reverse complement strand
TTTAATCATATTGAAATATTTGTTTTCAGAATAATTTCAAGGTCGCCTAATCAAATGTAATTAAATTTTTAAATTGGAACTTAATAATTAATTAAGCAAATTGTTTGCGTTTTCTAACCTAAATGATTTCTTAGCTATAAAGTTGTTAGTAAAATTCTTACATTTAGATGCTATTTACTACTTAATGATTCTAGGTTCTAGTTTTTTCTTTAATTCTTAATTAATTATTTTAGTTACTTACTTACTAATTATTTTAGATTTCTCTTAACGTTATTAAATTTCTTACTTATTCTAAGTTTCTTATTATATTTTTTTTTCTTTTTTAGGAAAATTTCCATTTTTCTTTTTTCTAGTATTTTTTGTTTAAAAAATCGCGCTGTCCCCCCTCTGGAGTGAAACGTATTCTTTAAAATTTTTGTATCATAAAAAAAAATAATCAGAAATATAAATGATGAATAATTCTAATTCAATGTGACTGTGTGAGTCAAAATAAAAACTAACATAAATCTAACATTTCTAATCCAGGCTAAGGAACTTAAGCTAAAACGATCGTTGATTCCTAATCCATCTAATAAAAAAAAATTTTTCTTTTCCTAATCCAGACTAATATTTCTACAATACTAGGTGACAAGATATTGTCCTAAAATTAAAGTGTATCCACTTAAAATTAAAGTTCATCTTCAATCTTTGAAGTTCTAATCCAAACTAATGTACTTAACCTATGATCGATCTTTTTTTATCTAATCCAAACTAATAAATGAACAGATGCGAGTGCATATGTGTGTTCAATTTTCTTAAAATCTAAAGTATCTTCTTAAAATTAAAGTGTATCCACTTAAAATTAAAGTGTAATCTTCGGAATTTGAAGAATATCTCCTTAAATCTATAAAATCTTTTCAAAACTAAAGGATTTCTCCTTAAATTTACAGGAATATACAGAAATTGATATGAATTAATAGCCGGGAGGCAGATAGTAAGTCTTACCGCCTTTTACTATTGTATTCAAATCCAATTTAACAGGCGGAGGTTGGACAGAAGTCTTCGCTATAGTCTTCGTGTTGTCACTTGCCTCTGCTTGTTGTAAAGCCTGCTCTCTTATCCTTGTTTGACTTCTTGTAATTCTTGGAGTAGAATCTCTGGGACCAGAAAACAAATTATGTGGTCTATAAGACGGGTCCTGTTTTCTGTCATCTCTGATGATTTCCTTGGGTGGTGATTCTACAACAGTGGGGGTTTGATGGTGGCCATCTCTTTCAGGGACATCGGGAGATTTCTCTGGGGAAGGAATTCTTGGAGGGGATCCGCCGTAGGCTCCGTATGTTTCACCTTCGTTTGCGGGTGGCTCCTGTGTAATTTCTCTAACCTGTGTATCTACTGAAATCTCTTGCTGTATGGGTGACAAGGATGGTCTAAACTCTCTTCTTTGACCCGAGGGGTGAGAGGGTGTTCTTATGAAGTCATTTCTAGGAGTGGAACAGATGAATTCTTTGTCAACACGTGCTCTTCCTGCGACTACATCGCTATATCTCCTTCTTTCTACAACTTCGTCGTTCTGTCTCTTTTGTTCTACCACTTCATCGCTACATCTTCTGGTTTCCACCGGGATAGGTTCTTTTATGGGGGCTTGATAGCTTTCCCAATAGTTTCTAGTCTGTGTTGACTGTGGTGGAGGAGCTGTCGGCGAATTGTATTCGAACTGAGTTGACGGTTGTGGTGGATCTGGAAGAGGGTTGTGTTCATATTGGGTTGTTTGTGCTGGAGAAGTTGGGAAATAATAACGGGAAGGTGACGGTTCTGGTGTGGGAGATCGGTCTTCTGCATCATCCTCTACTTCTGAACCAGTTTCTGAATCACTTTCAGGTGCATCTTCATCCTTCTTGGCTTCATCACCTTCCTTGGAGCTTAACATCTCTTTAACCTCGTGAGGATTCCAAACTTCATCGTTTGTAAAGTCGAACCGTGTATCTGCAAACTTTTCTGCGGCAACTACCTTGGCGTTGTCCACATGGACAGGGAAGGTCTTACCTGTACTCAAACAAATTACCATCAATTTATTTGGTCCTCTCAAACATCGTACAATATATGGCCCTTCAAACTTGGGACATAATTTTGAACTATGGTGAGGTTTCTTTACAGCTCTGATGAAAACATAATCTCCTATTTTGAATTCTCTTTTCTTGGCTTTCTTATGTTGTTGCTCCAAAGTCTTCGTTGTTTCTCTCTCCAACCTTTCTCTAGCCAAATCTCTTATATTGTCGATCCTTTCTGTCAGCACATCTACCTCGTCTGAAATGAACTTCATTTTCTCAGGCTTATTTACAAAAGGAGAAACGTAATCGGCCATTTCGTAAGGGACTCTCTTTATGTAACCATGTAGTAGGAAATGTGGAGAGGAGCCGATAGATCGATTATAAGCGGAATTGATTGCGATTTGGGCGAAACTCAGATACTTATCCCAATCTTTGTGGTTGTCTTTCACATAATGTCGTAGGAAAGACTCGATATCTGCATTGATTCTTTCCACAACTCCGTTCATCGATGCTTTGTAAGGCAAGATCTCTACCTTTTTTATTCTCCAGGCCTTGCACAAATCCTTAAATACCTGGCTTGTAAATTCCTGGGCATTGTCGGACACAAGAAGTTGGGGAGCACTGTGTCTACATATGACCCTCTCTTGCAGTGCTCGGGCAAACTCTTTACTTGTCCTAGTTTTACAAGGCACTAATTCGACGTAACGCGTCAAAACATCGCGGAATACCAGTATGTATTTGGCTCCTGACTCTGTACAGGTGGGGAGTTTTCCAATACTGTCAACGTGGACGCGTGAAAAGGGTGTGTAGGGCAAAGGCCATCTGTTTATCTCTGCTGTTGGAGGTTTGCGACCTTTTACTCTAGCACATGATACACATTGGTTGCAATATTCTTTCACCAATTTTGCTAAGTGGGGAAAAGCGTACTTTTCTTTCACTCTCTTTTCTGTCCTTATAGGCCCTCCATGTCCGCTGCCCAGCGAGGCATGGCATTGGTCTATCACCGTGTAGATCATACTGTCGGGGACCTGTATGACATAAGGATCGCTTTGTGTGGCGTAGTATAAGACACCTTTAATAAGAATGTGTGGATAGGTCTTTGGGTTTTCTTTAACCCATTTTACCATTTTTCCTAATCTTGGACATTTTTCTTGTTCTTTTATGAAGGTTTTCCTACTCAGGACAAAAGTCTGTTCGAGGTAAATCACCTTTGTTTTCTAACACAGCTTTCATTACAAAAACGTTAGGTGCTGGGTGTCTACTCAAATAATCTGGCGGGATATTTGTTTTACCTTTTTTATAGACAATAGTGGGGGAGAAACTGTTTACGAACAAGTTCCATCTTGCTAGCCGTCCAGTCTGTTGCTTGTTGCGGAAGATGAAACAAAGGGGTTGATTATCAGTGATAATGGTGACCTTATAGCCGAAGACCGTGTTTTTGAACTTTTGCAAGCAAAGCACTACGGCCAAACATTCCTTTTCAATCGTATCATAATTCTTCTCACTTGCTCTGAGTACCCGGGAGACGAAGGAAAGGGGTTTCTCTTTCCCTTCGTCAGTAAGCTGGTACAACACCCCCCCCAATTCCGTAGTCGCACGCGTCTGTATTCACGAAGAATTCCTTGCTATAATCCGGGAATGTGAGCTGTGGTTGTACTACCAACTTATCTTTCAAAGTGTCAAATGCCTTTTGGTGTTTTTTCGTCCATACAAAGGGGACATTCTTTTTTACTAAATCATACAGTGGTTGTGCAACGACTGCGAAATTGTCTATTAAGAAGCGAAAGTATGAGAAAAAACCAAGAACGGACTGTGTCTCCTTGACATTTGTCGGAGGGATGAAACTTTTCATTGTTTCGACTTTCGCAGGATCCGGACTGATTCCATCTTTACCTATCTTAAATCCTAAGTACAAAACTGATGATTGTAGGAAGCTACACTTGGACAGTTTTACCCTTAAATTGTTTTCTCTAAAAGCGGTCAATACTTTTCTCAAATTTTCGAAGTGTTCGGGTACGTTCTTTCCTAACACTAGTACGTCATCAAGATAGACTTGTGCCACGGGCCCTAGAAGTTTGTTTAAGGCAATTATCATGGCGCGCGCGTACACGCTAGGGGCGTTCTTATGGCCGAACATGAGGCGAGTGGGGCAAAAGAGGCCTTTTCTGGTCCTAAATGCCATTAATTTCTGTGTCTCTTCCTCTATTTCTAATGCATTGTATGCATCGAGGAGATCTACTGAGGTAAAAACAGCATTGCCCCCTAGGGAGGTAAATATCTCCTCAATGGATGGGAGAGGGAAGACGTCCTGAATGCTGTAAGAATTGAGGTAGCGATAGTCAACGCATACCCGAGGCTTTGAGCTGTTTTTCTTTGCCACTACCAGTAATGGTGAAGAATGTGGGCTGTAACAAGCCTTGATATATCCCTTTTCCAAAGCTGCATCTGTAAAATCATCAATGTCTTGCAAGTACCTATGAGGTAATCTATATTGCTTACGAAAGATGACTTTAGGGGCATCAGGGAGTAGTTCAATTTTAAATTTCTGAAGTGGACAGACCGGGACAGCATCATCGTCGAGTGCCAGTACATCATGAAACTCCATCAAAAGGTTCAGTAGATCTTCCAAGTATTCTGGTTTCTCTAGTACGCTATTCTCAGCATCTTCTTTTGACATCTTTGCTTCGATAATTTCTCGGTATACCTGCCTTAGCTCTGTCTTAGAAAGACCTTTGGAGCATGTGGCTACATTGGCTGACACTACACGCTTGTGTCCGCTTATGTCTGGGCTTTCTTCAGCTGATTGGCTAATTAGTGGATAACTGTTACCTAGAATTATCCCTTTTTTCAAATGGAATTGTTGGTCACTCAAATTAATATAGCTGAGCACAATTCTGTTATTCCTTACGGGACTGACTGTGTTTGCAATATACAGTGGTCCTTTGGAGAGAGCTGGGGTCATGATACACT
>JABUQX010021290.1:62500-64662 GCA_015478945.1 Trachelipus rathkii | reverse complement strand
AATTACTATATAATAAAATAATAATAATTAAATAATAATAAATATAATAAAAACAAATAAAATAAAATAATAGTAATAAAAATAATAATAATATAATAATAATAAAATAATAGTAATAATAATAATTAATAATAATAATAATAATAATAATAAATAATTAATATAATAATAATATAAATAATTTATAAATAAAGAATTAATAATAACAGAATAATAAAATATAGACTGAAATATTAAATAATTTTATTTAAAAATAAATATTAAAATCAAAATCTCCAAAATAAATCGACATCTTTAATCCATTAATTTTTAATTATATTTATTATTTTTATATTCATTAATTAATTGATAATATTATTATTATTATTATTATTATTATTATTATTATTATTATTATTATTATTATTATTATTATTATTATTATTATTATTATTATTATTATTATTAATTATTAAATATTTTAAATATGTAATTAAAAATAATTTAAAATAATTTATTAAACACCTTATTATTATAAATTATTTTATTATTTATTATATTATTTATTATATTTTATTATATTATTATTAAATATTATTATATATATTATATAATTATAATTATTATGATTATTATTGATATATTATATTATTATTATTATTACGACTGTGGTATATATTATATGATTCTGTTTTATTCTTTGATATTAATTTGTTAAATATCATTATAAATCATTACTACAAATTATAGGATATTATATTGTCCTAAAATATTTTTAGTTATTAGACTTAAATAAATATACCCTGAAAGCTCTAGTCAATAAACTATATGTTCCACCAAAATCTTCTAATTCTAATATTAAGTCTTAACTCCGGAGTAATATAATAAACATAATACAAATATGACTAATATATATAGAATATATATAATAATACTATTATATATATATAAATATATATATTATAAAATATATATATATTTAAATATATTTAAATATATAATATATTTAAAATATATAATATACTATAAATAAAGATATTAACATTAAAGCCATCATACTTGCATAAGATCACTAAGAGATTTTCCAAAAACATAGCAAATCTTGATATATATAATATATATAATATATAATAATATATATATATAATAATTTAATATATAATATAAAATATAATTAATATATAATATAATATATATATATAATATATATTTAAATTATAATTTAAGATTCTTGAGATAATCTTTATATGTTCACGAAATATATTCTTTGCCTGAATTCTTTTAATACACATGTACACACTTTTTTAACCTAATTACAAAAAGAAGAAAATAAAATTGAAAGAAAAATCGTATATTCAGATCATACTTGATAATGACTTTTCATTAGAGAACCTCTCCCCCCTTAAGGAATACTATATAAATTATAATATATATATATATATATATATAATATATAATAATAAAATAAATGGCAAAAATATATATGATAATTATTATATATATCCATTTTATTTTCATTTAAATTGATACGGTTTTTTAAATTCATATATATAGAATATAGACAAAGATTATAATTAGGAATATAAATGTAGTATATCATAATAGATGAGTATAATATATAAACTGTATAATATATATATATATAATATATATATAATATATATATATTATATATAATATACAATATTATTTTATAATATATATATATAATAATATAATATATAATACAGTAATATAATGTATATAGTATATTATATAATTATATATAATAAATTTATATATATAATAATAACCTAATCCCTATAAATATAATATATATATACTATAATTATATATTATACAATATATATATAACTATAGCTTTTGTATAATATTTATAAATTAATTTTAAACTATATAAAAATTTATTGCTTGTTAATAAGTCATTAATTTAATTTCAATTAAATTATAATTTATAACAAAATTTTAATATAATAATTACCTCATTTAATCTAATTTTAAAATTGTAAATTTGAATGTTAACTTAAATTTTCAAAACAAGTTAAGAAAATTATTAATTTATTTATTTATTTTCAATTTTTATGTTTTATTTGATATAATTTCATAAATCATTAAATTGCTCTTATCTTTTTCCTTATTTATTTAAATCATGATCACTATATCTTTGAGTAGTAAGAAGTAAT
>JABUQX010021290.1:0-55000 GCA_015478945.1 Trachelipus rathkii | reverse complement strand
ACCCAAGTGGGATCGGGAGTAACTCTATTTTTCGACATTTAAGTACTTCTTTCATTGAAACTGCCAAGAGCACGTGTCATGATATTTTGCAAATATCAATATATCTACCTCATGTTCACCATGCTCAGGCAAAAATCGGAATCAAATGGCAAAGGTGATCAAAGAGTCGGTAAAATACCCGTGATGGTTTGTCGAAAATTTGTGCTCAGCAATGAGTTGGAATCGGGCCTATTATTAGATTTTAAGGGCTCATTTTCCATTATTTATTCATTGACGGTATATATTATAAGATGAACGTTTTTCATAGATTTGTTAACATTTGTAAATTTTGAATAAGTATTACGGGGAGGGACTTGATTAAAATTTTGACCTTTATTTATGTGATTTTGACGTTTTAACACATATTTTTGATAACTTCATTATAGCCCATCAATATTTTTGATTTAAATCAGGGTAAATGGGTGTAATTCAAACTTGCGAGTAATTTCTTTGACTACCACATAGTAATTTTTGATTAACACTATAAGGGTCTAAGTTACTACTAACCAGTAGGTCCTCTCAAATAAATTTGAGGTTTATAACTCTTCAAATGTTCATATTATTAATGTCCTGATTATCATTTAAGTAAAACCCTAGTCGCATTATACTGTTGGGTCAAATTGTTCAAAGATATATTTTTTTAATTGATTGCATCAATTGATGCATTTTTCGTCTAACAAAACTCTTTGTCTACAAAGGTCAATCAAAGATGCTTAATTATATTATTATCACTAATTCCTAAATCTGAATCAAGGAGTACGCATATCCTTTTAACTTTATTTTTTTAAGCAATGAGTTAATTGGATTCACTTCAAATTTTTGTAAATCTAAGGAGCTCTTAAACTTTTTGAAATGAAGGTTTATTAAGCAAACTTATCAGTTTCATTGCCCTTCAAAGAAACCCACATAATCTATATCCCTAGAACAGATTCACTGAATTGAGAGTAAGGATTTTTTTGGAGGGTGAATTTTCACTTTAAAATTTAATTCACTTAATTTTGATTTAATCATGCATTGGTATTGAATCTGACTACACAACTCCTTATTATGAAACTCAGGAATGAGACCAACTATATCATTATATATTTTATTAGTATTTGTATCCTTTTGTTTATATCTTTTACAGGACCTTACTTATTTGTATCCTTTACATAAACTCATCTTAGCTATTATTAATCTATAGCCTAACTCTCTATTTGCCAAATATCCACTTGTGCTTTGAGGGATGCTAGAGCTTGAAATTTAGGCTTAGATTTTTATTAACTCTATCATGAAGGCTTGGATCTCTGGGTCAGACATTTTCCTTGAAATTTGGCTAGAATGACTCAAGGACAAATGAAACCTTGAAGAATGAAATAATGAAAGATAGCCTATCACCAAGCCAAATTATTTGAATTGAATCTTTGAAAAGGTTTATTAGACAAAAAAAAAAATAAAATTTGAAGTTGAAAGTGATCTAGGGCTATAATGCCCAACTTTGAAATTGAATTTTTTTGCAGGAAAAAATGTTTAAACGTGTACGTTCAGAAGAATTATTTTAATATTAATTTTTGAAAGGTTAGAAGACCACACACACCCAGCAAAGTGACAGCTTTGAAACATGACTAGCCTCAGGCCTAATGTTGAGCCTGATTTTTAAGGAACTCACTGTAATTGTGAATGCTTTAGGCAACTGATGCATATGGCTACCTAACTCTTCTATACCAAATTTTGAATTAAATTACACTTTAGACTAACTAAACTTAGGACAAAAACACCAATAGCTAGTCTCGATAGGCCCACGTGGCTTCAACCGTCTCTATGTTCATATATTTAGAATTAAACTATTTTAAAATGGATTTTGACCTAATAATAACACAAAAAAATCGAAAGAGACTGCTATAAGGCTTTCGGACGATAGTTTGATTGTTAATTGCAATTTTGATAGCACGGATTATCAAGCTGAACTACTGCACAAATCCGTTTCGTTAAGGCCAATATAGATTACACAATTCAAGAAATTTATGTTGTAATACTGACATTAATTACAAAAAAAGTCCTTTTGGAAAGATATTTGTGTGTGTAAGGAGTGTTCTTAAGTAAAATTTGTTGCATTAAAATGATACCTGTTAATTTGTGTTTTTAACATATTTGATGTTAGTTGACAAAAAGGTATTCTCGGATATCAAGTTGACTTTTGGTTTTCAGTAACCATCTATCACTTAAACAACATCTTAGGATTAGGGTAACATTTGTTGGCAGTCGAGCAAGTGATAGGACGTTTCATATGAAAGAATTGGATCTACTATTAGTCTGGATCAGTTGAGGTTGAAAAGATATTTGAAAAGAAGAAACTGAAGAAAATTACCTCTATACCCTTTTTTTCTACAGTTTCGATTATTAACTCTCTAGCAATTACATATGACACAAACACGACTTCAAGAATCAGGCTAGCCCGCCTGTTTGATTAGAAGTTGTAGTCCACTAATTGTGCGCAAGACGATGTGTATGATTTTTTAGTGTGAAATTTAGTGAAAAATGGATACCACATGTAGACAAATATATAAATTCCGGCTAAAACTAATAAATAAAAGATACTGTATATAGCAAATAGTTTTTTAAATCCTAAATAAAATACTATATCCTAAAATAAAATACTAAAATAAGCAAAATAGAAGAGAAATATGTGGAAGTATATAATAGTTTTTATAAGAAGCCTCTTGAAGGCTTGAGGAGAAGCAACGACGACTGTAGTAGGCCTCTTGAAAGCTTTGGGAGGAGAGGACGCTGAAAAGATATCGAATTGAATCCAGGCATTACCAGACTGAAGGTCACCAAAATGTGGTTTTGTGACCACATTGGTAAGATATACAAAGGATAGTTTTCAATGTTTAATTCAAACCAATAGTAACAGAAGGCAAATGCAAAAGCAAAAAAAAACTAATATAAATATATAATAATTGATAATAAAAAGTAACAGCAACAAAATAATAACAATAATGAATTTATATAAAAAATATATGAAGTTATTAGAAACAGATTTTTTTTTTTCCTTTTTTTTTTACTTGCCAGAGGGGTCTGTACGGTAGGAATCTACTATTTTTATATAAAACTCTGTCCGATTTTAAACATAATACATTTTATTACAAGAAATACTTTTAAAATAATATACAACTGTAAGTTGCAACAATAAGTAATAAAATTTTTATATCACATGGTAACATAGAAAACAACTTTTTAAATAAGTTTTAAAACAAAAAAAAATTTAATAAACTTAAATCTAAAAAACTGCCCAAAATACTCACCTTTTTTTTAAAACACAATAAAAACCACTTCACCAAAGAATCAATACGCATAATCCGCCGCTTCTAGAATCAGTTTGCTAAACAGAATGATGACGTCAGGGAGACGAGAGAAGAAGCACGGAGCTAAACATTAAGCCTGCGAGCAATAGACGACTCGAACGGAAATGTAAATTGAAAATGCGGATGAGAATCGGTACATTAAATGTTACATTAAATGGGAGTAAACGGGAAAAGCCATTTTAACCCTACGAACTTAAGTCTATAAGTAGAGAGAGAATTTGTGGGGGAAACCCAAAATATCTACTAAAGATTCAAGAGGTAAAAATAACTTTTGCAGGTTGATAAAATATTGACTGCAATAAAGGTAAAAATTGCTTAAAACGATAAAAAGTTGAAGTAGCCTAGACTAGATTAGATCAGATTAGATTGGTGTAGGGTGGTGGTCTCCTAATTGAGGCCCCTTGTCACACTCTGCGACCCATACTGTGATCTTTTTTTGACACGCCTGTCTATTTAAAATTCCTGGTTCAACCCGATTTTCCGCAGGAATTTCAAGGATTGTTCATGGCAGACCGACAGTTTGGATTATCGTACGTGGCTCTGCAGTACACTCCTCGGTCTGCCTAATATATCACACTATCTTTGCAAGCTTAAAGTTTCGCACATTACTTAGAAATGTGCTCTGCGCGTTTCCACTGCTTCCACGGCAGTATCGGAATGAATCACATTCTACTTTTCCCATTTTCTTAAGGTGATATCTGACTGGCCCATGTCCAGCCAGTATACCAGTCAAAAATCGAAGATCAGATCTACTCAGAGCAAGCACTTCCTTTGTCTTTCTCGGAGAAAGATCAATCAGATCTTTAACTTGTCTGAGACCAGGGATGCTTGTGCAGTATTTAGTCATGGTTTGTGTTCCCATTGTGTCAGAGATTCTTTAATGTGGGCTTAGAGAATCCACAGAATTCCGGACCACAGTAGGTGGTTCTGGTTCTTTCCTTAGCTAGGCCATCAGCCTCCTCATTGCCTGGCACCCACATCAGAATTAACTCTGTGCGTTGAGCCAGTTGCTGTAGGGTACGTTGGGATTCACAAGCCAGTTTGGAGTCATATGCAGGAGTTCAGAGCCCTGATAGCCACCTGACTTGCCACAGCGGTCTTTGCCCTCGCATCCCCTTTTCTATGTTTATTCTGGCCATGCCATTAATAGGCGGGTAATCTCTCTCGAAGATGGTGGGAAATAACGCCAGGGCTATATGCGCTGCAGTTGGGGTCCGACAGTCACCATCCCATGATGATTCATCAGTGTCCACTAATGGTTCTTGTCGAGTTTAGGGCTCATTATCCAATGAAACGATTTGTAGAAGGATTTTTACTTCTTTCCATAATATCATTTTTATTTTGGTCATTAAGTCCGAACTACTGCCATTTGTATCTTGGTAACTTTCATTCGAGTCCAGTTTTTGTTTATTTGACGAAGGATGTCATCTGGTTGACATTAATGGCCTCTCCCTCCTAATGTGCAAATGCAGAAGAAGGAGGCCTATCAGTGCTTCCATGGCAGTTGGGCATATATGCATTGCCCTGTGATCGCTAGGCATGCAGGCCTTCGCAATCTTTGCAGTTTTTTTTTATTTTGTGCGTTTTTTTTGTCCTTTTTTGTCCACCAAACAAGTGAGGCATATGTGATTATAGGTCTGACTACAGTTGTGTATAACCAATTGGTCATTTTAGAATTTCAAAGTCCCTCATTGATTTTGCCAAGCATTTCCTGGCATGTCCATAGGGCCCATCGTAACTTTGTCCACTACCCTTTTAAGGTGTGGATTCAACGTGATTTTGAACTAGGATTACTCCCAGATATTTAACTTCAGTGGAAGGAGCTAAAAGACGGAAAAGGACGAGAGAAAGAGAGAGAGAGAGAGAGAGAGGGAGAGAGAGAGAGAGAGAGGCAGAGAGAGGAGCGAGAGAAGAGAGAGAGAGATGAGAAGAGAGAGAGAGAGAAGATGAGAGAGAGAGACGAGGAGAGAGAGAGGAGAGAGGGAGAGATGAGAGAGAGAGAGAGAGAGAGAGAGAGAGAGGAGAGAAGAGAGAGAGAATAATTAACCAGAACTATCTAAGTAAAGAATGTGCAACTCTCCCCAGACGAATACAATATATATATTATAATGTAACATAGTATTATAATATATATTATATATATATATATATATATAATTATATATACATATATATATAATATATATATATCTATAATATATATAATATAATATATATAATATATATATATAATATATAATTTATATATATATATATCTGTATATATATTAATAATATTTTCATATATAGCAGCTTTGGTGGCCGCAAAATCTATCGACATACTGAGAGTTTTAGCGGAAATACTGTCAGACAGAAGCTAGCTATATAAAAGCACACAGCTAGTTGACTTTCAAGCCAATGTGCAAACGAAACAACATGTACTCAAACTCATAGAAAAATGTATGTTTATAAATACGCTACGTTAATTAGTACATTACTTCACACACGCTTTAGAGTGTATTATCTTTCGGATTTTTTGTTTTTTTTTTTTTTTTATTGTTTTTTTTTTTTTTTTTTACTCTCTACTAATCAACCGCTTAACAAACATCGTCTGCAACCACCATCATAAGGTTCATTCTTAATTTTATTTCGCCAAGATTTAGGAGGCAAGTGCCCCTATATATACCCCCCGTATATATATATATATATATGTATATATATTATATATATATAGATATACACTTATTACTTATATCCCTCCTTATATTCTTATATAAATAACCCTACATAATATATACCATAGTGGTGATATTATTATTGATACAATTTGTATAGTATATATACTCCTATCTATATATATACGTCACTTATAGTAAAATGATACATTACTCCTATAATACATATATTATACTAAATATAAACTTAACTAATAACTACTTATACTACCTATAAATATATAAGTAACCTTTAATGCTTTTTCAAGTGAATCAATTCAAGCCCTTGTCATATATATTCTCGTTACAACGTTAAAGAAATAAATAATAATTATTTGTTCTTAATGCGCAATCCAGCTTCCACTCCAACTCCAACTCCAACCTCCGGATTATGGGTTTCTGCACCTTGGACATAATTTAAGTTCAATACTTTCTGCCAATGCAATATTTTTTCACGTACAAAATATTTTATGAAATATTTTTTTTCAAGGCCTTCAAATGCCACGTTTTCGCGTTTCAATACTCTCCCCTTCGTCTGTTGCTTCGCAACCAAGATACAGAGCGAACCGGTACTGACTAAATGGTGCAACTATTTGAAAATTGGTTCAGGCCGTCTTCGCTGCAATAAATTTTTTTCTACCGCTAAAAAATAATATTTTTAACGAATAAAAAAAATTCAATACACCCTGGGACTCACCGAGCTCCGAGATTCGCGCTCCGGCATCCGACAAAGGTTTCTGTACTACTTTAGAGAGATTTTTGGTTCAGTGCACATAACATTGCCACTTCTGAGAGAATGCCACGTTCTTAACTGGCTCATAAATTCTTTCACAATAAATATATTTTTGCAAAAAAAATCATACCCAGGATCCGGGCCGAATTCGGCTTCGGCTCCGAGAATCTGACTAAGGAGCTTTCCTTCACTACATATTGAAATCGTTTCAGTCCGTCAATCTATCAATATACTTTTTTCACCTAAAAACCAATATTTTCCTCTAAATATCACACTCCCTCTTCTTTATTTGATTTCAGTTGTAAACTATGCAATTTTATATAGGCAGAATATTATTTCCAGAACAAGTATTGCTGGCATATAATATGATCATCCTAAAGAAAATACTATATCTCGTTGAATAAAACATCTCAGCGAACCGGTGTTGCCCACAGCAGCACTCGTTTCCGTGATCTACGGTCGATCTCCAGAGACAATCTAAGGTTCTGAAGCTAATTTGGAAATTGTTCACTCTATACGAGCTGCTGGCAATCAAATTTTTTCCCTAGAAACAAAATTTTTTTTTAAAACTAAGTTCATACCCAGGAGTCGCCCTCCCGCCAAAATTTTTCGACTCTCGGTTCCGGCTCCGGCTCCGGCTATAGGATCTGACTAAGGTTTTCTGCAGTTAATTTGACACCAAATTGTTTCACGTCACATCTCTTCTATCAAAAAGTGTGGTGCAGCCTAAAATGATTCTTGTAAATACAATATTTTGTGTTGTTTACTGACCCTCTCAACGAACCCGACTGAGACGAGCTCCCGAACTTAACCGATCTTGGCCCGTGATCTTCCGATCCTTATCCCCCGCACTAAAAAGGATAAATTTTCTGAGCACTGAGTTTGCATAAAGCCTTTTAGCACATTCCATGGCTTTCCTCAAGCGACTCCTATTGGGTGAGAGTCGTGAAGAACCCTTTCTTGTATCTAAAATATGTTTTTTAATTGGAAATATAAATCCATTAGTGAGCAGAATTCGGCCTCCGAATTCGCGGGCTCCCACGTATATTCCGGCTTCGGGATCGTTGATAACCAATGTGAAAAAGGTTTCACTGATCTGCTCTACTTTTGAACAAATGTTCAGGCTAACTAATCCACTTCTTCTTTCAATAAATTTGTTCCACCTAAACAAAATATATCCTCATTCAGGTACTAATAGAATAAAAATTCATACTATCGCACCGGCTTCTGACTTCGACCCGCCTGTTCCGGCAAAAGGTTCTGCACTATTCTGAAAAATCTTAGCTCAACAAGCCTACAACAACTATGCATCATCTTCTTGGACACTATACAATTTTTTCCCTAAAAAAATATTTCTCGAACGAAATATTTTTTCTGAACTTCGCGCTCGCCCGACTTCGACTCTGCCTCGGATCTACCGTAACTAAGGAGATACTCCTGCTAATATTTGAACAATCTCTGTTCTCAGCTCATCCAGTGGCTAAAGATCTTCTGGCATTAAACGAGAATTAAATTACTTAATACTAAATAACCTCAATTTTATTTTATTGAAAATAAAATAATTAATACCCCAGTAGCACTCCGGATTCCGAATCCACACTAATGGTTTCCATAGTCCAACTAGCCACTGAAATAATAATGTGTTTCAGGTGGACACATACGTTACTTAGCATCAACTTTTGTCTCACCTAAGAACAATATCCTTATACCTTTTTGAAAAAATATACTCTAATTACCAAACTAGGAGTTCCCGGCTTTATAAGACGTCATACCGCCCGCGCAATAGAAGGAAACCATGTAAGACCCAGTAGTTCGCCGCATCGACTTACACTGGATCTCAGCTCCGCTTCGGCTCCAGATCCAACTAAGGTTTTCTGCACTATTGAAAATTGTTCAGCACAGACTTTATTAGGCATGTAAATATATAAATTAAAAATACATACATAAAAATAAATAACAGTTCTTCATATTAAATAAAATTATTATACTCTGTTATCCCGCTCATAAGACTTCCTGGATCTCGACTTTCTGGCTCACTAATTCTCGTGGATTTATACCCAGATCCATCTAAGGATTCTGCAGAAGTCTTATAGAATATATTGTTCAGCACATGTTTTAATCTGGCCAATTAGAAATTTATTTCTTCAACTCAAATATTAAATAAAATTATTTTCATGAATAATTAATTTATATCTACGCACACAAAATACACGGCATCCAAACACGCCTACATCTAGAGACATAATAGGCTTCCAGTGTGTAGAGTGTTTCATGCTATTTGCGTCAGGGTAGTGTCTCTAACAGCAGGATTAAACATTTTTCAGATATGAAAATGACGGTTAAGATAGTACAGTGAGAGTGAACATAAAACTGAAAAAGCTAAATTTGTCATATATATTTAAAAAAAGAAATGATTATATAATACATATTTTTTGATGCACTTTTGATATAACTCTGGAGAATGCTTGGCCAATACTTCTTGACCTCCCTGGTAATTATGATTTATTATAAATTTTTGTATTGAATACGATCAATTTGAATTGCATTCTAATAAATTCTGATAATCAATAACAGAGACATAATTATAGATGTATCGATTTCTTGAAATACATAATTACAAAATAAAATATAATTTAATATTAAAAAATCTAATGGCGGAAACCCATCAAATTAAAAACATTATTGGACCGGATGAAAAATACCATACTATGCTCCGTGATGTTATACACGTATCGTTGAAATTTTTTCTACTAATTTTTTTCTATTTAACTTAACAAAAAAAATATGTCGACAATAAAATGCTACATGGAAATGTTTGCACTTTCCAAAACTGAAAGTCCTCCCCTTAAACCCAAGTTGAGGAAATCTAAACATTTTCACTAATAATCAAAAACCAAAAGGCTTTACGCATGAGATTATATGCTCATTAAAATGTATACTAATCTTTGGAGATATAACCAAGAGGAATATTTGCAATATACTACAAAATTGATTACGAAGAAATATTGCCGTATTGAAAAATGTAAATAACTCAAAGTCACAAATAGCACAAAGGTGGCAAAAATAACACAAAGGTCACAAAAATGATAAAATGTTAGTTAGACTTATTATGGTACTGATAATCCCATCACTGTGTGCAAAGTTACACAACTACCATCAAAAGTAAAAATCAAAGAGTAGTGTTTAAATGCAGCTTTACCATACAATGGTATTCTTTAAACAAGTAGTCACTGACTGGTTCTGGATTTAAATAACGTTTATCATAACCTTGTCGACAGAAATTTACAAGCTTTTAGTATTATTTAGGACAGGTAGAAAATCAATGAACCCTTAGAGCAGGATCATAAATTGAAATAAGGATCGTCATTGTGCAAGTAAACCAAATCCAACGTTACTTATAAAAAAAGATAGTAAGAATAAATTTGCGCTGTCAATTGATTTGGACAATCTCTTATAATGGTATTTAATTTAATATCAAATAATGCCTCCAAAGGAGATTTAGAGTTTGAAAGTTTCTCAACTTAGCCAAACATATGTCTTTGATACAAATACTTTACAAGGAAATACAAATGAAAGTAAATCAGCAAGAAAAAATGTGAATATAATAGCCAAGATTAAACAATTAAAACCCGACCTGAAACTTCATTTCCTTTTGCATATAGTCTGCATCTAGTTTGTATATAGTCTGAATATAGTCTGTATAAAGTCTTTATATAGTCTGAGAGAAATAAGTCTTAAGTTACTCCAGATCTGTAACTAAGGATCTTTTGTTACCAACTTTTTCAACTCCATGTAAAAATGACATTGCAAAGGCTAACATGAGAATAAATACAAGCTAAATTCAAGGTATATAATTTTTTTTTGTAAATAGCAATATGAGATATTGTAAAATCTTGATTTCATAATTAAACATTTTTTAATTGAAGAGATATAATTTTCTTACTAACTTGGAGTACATAAGTATTCTCTATACAAAGAGAGTATATTGAAACTGATAAAAATCTTGCCGCGATCCAGAAAAGATTAATAAAGGCTAAGAGTACACCTGAAGCATAAGAATTTACTCAAATAGGTATTTTTAAGTACATATTTTCAAAGAATCGAGCAAGTGGGAAATCATAAGTCCAGTACAGTAATAGCAACAGAAAATCTTCAAAAATATGGTGATGAAAAGATAGACTGGGACGATGAAATCCCATCAGATATAGGATTTCCATCAGACCAAATATATAAATAAAGTTTATTTTAAAATGCTAAGTACATTGCACTCTCACTGAGTAATTTGAAACCGACTTCGTTCAGGTGTAAACCAGAATAAGGCCAATATAATTCACAAATTATTTCAAGTATCAAAGTTTTTCAACCAAGGTCTTTAATCTTTTCAAACCAGGTTTCTTCTAAAGTTCTAAGGCATTATTTCTAGGTAATAAGTTCTAGTAGTGTAATGCAATATGAATTAATTTTATGGAGAAAAACTATGAAATACATTACTCTGCTTATACTGTAATTACATGTTATATTTCATGTCATTCATGCTATTTCATGTTATTTATTTAATTAATTAAAAAATTATGATGGCTTATATACCTAATATTACTCGCACTCGTAGAGTTAGAGTTAAGACCGAAAATTGCAGATTTCATTAGCTTTTATAACTAGCCTCAAACTTTAAAAGATGCGAAGTTAGAAGATCAACGATGCAAAAACATTGCAAGTTGTTATTATTAGTGACTCCTTGAAACAGTGATAAAATTGGTATTGGCAACTCCCAGTAAAAAAATGAGTCGGGGTTTCTAGTAATATAGAGATTTAAGAAAGATTTGTTCATGCCATACAGATATGGGTGTTTGAGCTCTAAAAACATCAATATTGACATAGGCGGATAGGATTAGCTATGTACTGCCAGAGTCCACGCTCGAATTTTTAGTCGAGCAGACCTATATGTCTAAATTAAGATAGTGTCTTGTTAATGATTATTTTGATATACCAGTAGAACATGGTTTAGCCCTCATATATAAGTGTCCAACTAAGTTTATATTTTTGTGTAATCTACAAATTAGTGCGTCAATAAGGCCATGTAGCAATGTAAAAAATGGCAACTTTAAGAATCTTCTATTTCAATATATGGGAGTGAGAATTATATTTTTTGTAAATAATAAAAATTAGCTAAACCTTTGATACATGGCCATACAATTACATAGAATAGAATGCGGACAGACAACCATCCCTGCTAAGTATTTTAATATATAAGCTGTTTCTAACGACTCTGGTGTGGAATGAAATTAAAAGGATTAAGAGAATAAGAAGCTTGTATGCTATTAGAAGTTTTATTAAAGAGAATTCGGAAATATAAGTCCTTTTGATAATACACTTGCCGATTTGAGTCAAAGTCTATATACTATGCTATTAGTATATAAATAATTGATTCGCAAAATTTATAGATTGGATTCATATGCATGATCTAAAATACCAAATATTAATAAGATGAAAAGTAGACTTTTTCTGCCAAAAAGAACACATTTTTAGCACCAATTCTACCATTTTTAGATAATGGAGAAAATCATAAGAGTAAGTGTGTAAGAAAAGTGTAATAGAAAGACAGCGAATTATCTTTCCTGATGCAAGTATATCAGAGTTTTTACCAGCTCCTAATCTCACTAACTTCCACCCAAATAAACATCAGTAGGTTACTATCATCGTGTCTTATAAAATAAGATATTCTTCTATAGAAATTTAATTGGACATTTTGAGAGAAAAATACTATATCATTGGGGAAATACAAAATTCTTATTAAGAAGAAAATCCTTCCAAAGAGTGACATAAATAATTTGTAAGAAAGCTTTCACACTATAGGACCCATCTCGCGAGAGCGAATTGATGAAATCTATTTGCCGCAGTGACAGAACTGAAAGTGACATCCTAAATTTTACAAACATTGAAATAGGATCCTAAATTTTGTTCTATAAGTGTTTAGCTGTAAAATCAAGAGAAATTTGTAGGTCATATTGTAAGAGAAAAAAGATATGGCTTAATTACATTTTTTCTTTAGTTATAGTTATATAGTAACAGAAAGGAAAAAAGGTTATTTTTAAAAAATGTGTTATATCTATGTTACATGATGAAAGCCCGGAAATGCTTTCATTGCAAAGCTCTAATTCCCCGTAATCTTAGAAGACATTGAAACTTCACAGACAGTAGGAAATGTGAAATATGGCCTTTCTCGTACAGTATTCTCCATGAAAACACAATGTTGTGTTTAAGGATAAAATTTTTTGAGAGTAAAAATTTTTTTATATATGGTTTACACGAGTTAATGAATTGGTAAACAACAAGCAAGTTACAAACAAATTAAATTTGTAGTCTCATATATGAGTAATGAAATACAGTGGATATTTCAACCCTCTCATAGCTCTCAGCTCTCCATAACAATATAAAGATAAAAAAAGAATGTGTCCTACTTGATGAGACACAAAATTGAGAAATGAGTGTACAACTTTTAAAGGAACCATTTATTGTCCTCATTATCGCTTTCTGTTACTCTGTACAGAGAGAAGGCCCCAAATTAGCAAGATTGAACTAGATCATAAATCTTGAATCACTTTTCTGGAATTCTAGTGAGAAAGAGGAATTCAATTATAAGTATAAAAATGATAAACCGAGAACTCAATAACAAAACTAAATATACATCACCTTCGACACCCCCCAATTATAGATAGCTTGTTCCAACATATACCGGCAAATGCATATCCCTACTAACCTTATGAGGCGACCATACTTGTGACATTCCCTCGCATGGGATATTGTCTATGGTGATAAATATATTGTGACTTATATACCAAGTCGCAGATTGCTGAAACAAGTTCAATACTAATGTAGGCTGGATTCTCTAATTATTTGGACAAAGATGGATTAGGGATATTTTTTTAGAAAGTGTTATACTTATAACTAATGCATGAAAACAAAATTAAATGATATAAAAGAATAAGGAGAATCATAACACAAGGTGATTGTTCTTTACATAGATGTGACGTGTGGAATCAAGATAATACTGTGAAGATTGTTTAATGGAAAAAATTATGTATAAAGTTGTATAGATGACAGAGTGCGACAGGGAGGAAGAGAAGAAGAACGAGAAGAGAGAGAGAGAGAGAGAGTGAGAGAGTATGAAATAAGGAAATGAGAGGAGGAGAGGAGTAGAGGAGGAGAGGAGAGAACGATGAGAGAGGAGATTAGGAATGTACATGTTGTATTGTAAGACCCAACAGAACACTCGAGATAAAAAATACTTAGTCAGTTATGAGAAGTGATCCTGGAAATAAGACCAATTCTTAGATAAATTAGATTCTTGTTGATGTGAATAGCTCTAGCTTTTACATTCTCCTAACATAGGTGACAATTTGTGATAAAATAATTAAATTAGAATGTATCTAAAGAAGAATGAGAATATAGCTTGAAACATTTTGTGTAAATTCAGTTTCATTCTCGACTAAATATGATATTTCGACTGAGGGTTAAGAAGTATGTAGGAACATGATTAAATATTAATTAATAGCCTACACTAGTCTATTTCAGAACTATAAAACGAATTTTCATTATCTAACACTTGAAAACTGATACTTTTGCTTCTGCGACCGGAACTCGCCCATAAATACTAGATATAAAGAAACAGTGTCGAGAAGTATGGAGTTGCGAAGACAAAAGATTCTGCTGAGTATGAAATCAGATTAAATTATGTGTGTTGTGGAGTAAAAAGAGTGCTTGTAAATATTGGGGAGCCTTAAAACAAATAGGATTATTCAGGCCAGCACACTTTTAGTTAAGAATAATTTATGGAAAATAATATCCTGGCCACGCAAATATAAGCTGTTGCAGATATATTGGAAAAGTGGACGTGATAGTTAATTTTTTTATATTTTACTGTGTTTTAATAATTTGAAACTTAAGAAAAAGAACAGTTTTTATTTTATTATGGTTGGTCAGATGTAGTATGATTTTTGTGCGGGTGTTTTAGCCTGATACTTTGTAGTTTTGTTGTGACGGGAAATCGTCAATACAATGATCATCATTTTTTTGTAAGAGGTAAACTCAGATCTTAATTATTAACTATGTTATCCTTATAATAGAATAAAGGCTGAGGAAGAAGCATATGTAAGAAATTTAATTTTTATATTAGTAAACAAATCACTGTTGGTGTTGTCACCGATGTGAGTGTATATTTTCTAAGGAATGAAAGTATAGCCCAGTACAGTGTGATTTTTTTTGACGGTCGCGCTGCGGTGATGACCCTCATTCTTTTATATTCCGGCAGAAATATTTTCCCTCTCGTATCTGGTTATATTTATTAATGGATAAAAATGGCAATGTGTATATGGAAATAACTGTGTGTAGTTATACTTTGTTTTAGTGTATAAATAGTCCTTATTTCCGATGATGTCGAATTGTGCCCTCCCTGAGTAGGTATTGGTTCTTTGACAATCATACAGTTGAACGGAATTTTAACTCTATCGAACCGTTAGTTTTTTTGAGGATTTATTTCTCTAAAAATATTGATGCAATTTGCAAATAATAAATTTAAATTGGAATTCTATATTACAATGTAAGGTACCCCCAAGGTTGTACCGATACAACATCAACATTTCGTACTCTTCGATGAGATATTGTTGTTAAGCGAGTTGAATTTGAAAAATCAATTGGCTTTGTGAAAAAAACGAGCCTTTGAGATTTTGAAGAACAGAGAAAAATAAGGGCTCCCCAATATAAGTTGAAGATATAAAAAGACGCGAGTGGCCCATCCTCCTTCAATCATTTTATTAATTTGACATCGCTTTTCTTATAGTTTTCTTAGATCACATTGGGTAGTTAGTCACAGCGATAGAAATGAATAATTATGTAGTTTATATGAGTTAATTTAGGACGTACTAATTCTATCCTATAATAATTGTTTACCATTTTTGAGTATAGGGTATAACAGATTTGTGATTATAGTTATTTACTATTATTGGTGTGAATAATAATATATATATATATAATAATAATAATGTAGATATTTGTTATTTTTGACCCATTTACCAGTGGTAAATATATATATATTATATATATATGATACTAATTAAAACTTTATTCTGCAGCATCGGAGCTCAGTTCAAATAGTATTACTTGTGGGTTTAACTCCTGTTTTTTTTCTCCCATCTATTTAAAAGTAAAACATTAATTCGTTTAAATAATACACACTCAAAGTGTGAAAATGTTGAGAGAAAGAAATACATTCAATAAGATACCTGGGGCATGGGAGGAATTGATATTGTTACCCATTGTCATAAGTCATGTGATTTGTCAATTTGGTTAAAGATGTTGGATTCTTATAAATTAACTTATGTGTTATATTATTAGAGAAGTAATTTCCATTTAATCTAGGGTCTTTACTGGAGTATTTATAGACATTAGATATATATAGTATTGTGAGTTTTTATCCCTGTGTTTATTATATGTATGAACCTAATTTATAATAAGTGTCCAGTATTATATATTGATTAATTTAGATTATATATTATATATTAATAATATTAATTTGGAGATATATATTATATATATATATATATATATACATTATTGTTATTATTATTTGTAGATAAATATAAATTTATATATATATATATAGAGATGTTAATTTCTATATTATATATGAATAATATTATATATATGAGTGTCTTGATAGTTAATAATTAATATATATATATATTATATATACTATATATATAACCTAGTTGTATTATATATGATTAGTATGAATATTAATAGTAAAATAGGTATATGTTATTGGTAGTATATAGAATACACATTCTATTTATATATATAATATAGATAGTTTAATGTAAAAAAATCAATTAATATAGGTTGGTTATTTGGTTGTATAATTATATATAACTATATATATAGTTTGTTTTCGTGATAGTATCTAATAGTAAGTATATAAACGAGTTATCATACTTATATGTGTATTTATATATAAGCAATTTAATGGTGGTTAACATATTAGGTAGCTTATATAATAGGTATTAGCGTATTGTCATATCTATATACTAAGTGTATCCACTAATGATATATATATAACCTTTATCTCGGAAGTCCGGTATATATATATATATACTACTGGCCAAAATTAAAGATTTTCAATCGTGGAAACTTACATTTTTAAAGGTGGTACTGTAACTTCCTTACCCAATGACTTTAGAATCTGATATTAATACCAAGTTAGAGGTGTTTAAAAACATCATCTGGTGTTTTTTTATCAAAGTTTGCACAGTTAAATTTGTAAAATAATTTCTTAGTTTTAGGAGAAAATGTTAGGGTAACTCCGCCAAAACCTTTGTTAAGGTCTTTGTAAACACAAGAATGTGCATTTTCTTTTAGTTTTGTACTTCTCCCTATCGGCCCCACGCTGTTCGTGTCCGACAAAGTTGAACTAACATTTCCACACTCTCTTGTTGAGGGAGGATGGAGTAAGAGTGTCAAGTTGATTCGACTCTAATAAAGTTGCCATATATGTCCATTTTTCGTAATACTATTGATTCGAGTATTCACTTTTCGAATGGAAAATGTGTCTATTCCCCTCTGGTGTACCACTTAGTAATTATGGACCTCCCGTTCCCACTATATTGGAGATATAATCCAAAAGGGATTATGTATTCTTACGGCACGATTTAGAGTCGCACAAATTTTGATATTAGTACCAATCAAAGTAGACAAGTGAAGTAGTATAAGTACTCTGTCGCCGTGCATGTTGTTAACACATGTTTCTTTACAATATTAAATTTGCCTATTTCTTTTTTCTAAAACGCATAAAAATTATTATTAATTCTTATGGCTAGTAATATATCAAGTAACGAATACTTGTAATTTTTTTTTTATAAAAATACGGAATCTCTTAAGATTCCTCCGGTTTTCTGCGGAACTTGGTTTTGTGTTTTCAATTATACACACAGTCATTCTCTGGTCTCAATCGCGAGCTAACCTTCTTCTACCTATAAAATGTTGCTCTGTCTATCGACCTTCTAGAACTTCCTTGTAGTTTTGTAAGGCTTTTACCGGGTGTACTATTAAGGTAGAAACTTTTCCACAAAGTCCTCAGATAATTTTTCAATGCAGCATATCCGGAAGTAGTATCTCTTTGCACAGGGGTCCATTAGATCTATTTATAGGTTAGGATACATCATTTTTTGCGCCCTCATTTAGGATACGCTGCCTGTTCTAAGCCAAGATATTCACATGTAGACCCCTGTATGATTATGCTTAATCTGTTTTATATCTTTTTCTTTTTAGGGTTTATACTTTTTGAGCGTTTTGATGCAAAGTGATTTTGGATCTTTAACATTGTGTTTTTGCTCAAGGTGTGAAAAGGCCTTGGCTAAAAGTTGGATTTTTTTATTTTGTTTTATATATTATGAAAAGTGACGGGGAAAAAATATATTTTTCCATTCCACACTCAAATCTATTTTTTTCTATTTCTCGTGTAGGAGCTGAACTCACGTAATAATACAGGTTATCCACGGCCTACTGCCGACATCAGTGTTAGATCCTAATAACTTTTTCTTTTATAAGGAATAATCATTGCCTTCAGCTGTGCCCGATCTAGATCATTACCGAGTACAAAGGCCTCAGTTTGTGATTACAGAATAATAACCTTGTTTGAGGGCGGTTGTCATTTTTAGCTATATAAAAATTCATATAGTCTCTGGAACTTTGATCGGTACTTTTAGTGTAAGAAGGGAAGCCAATTATTCTAAGAGACTCACATCAAAAGTTGGTCTCGTAACATATTCCCATATTCCTTAAGTTAGAATTCGCAAAGAACTCACACTGTCTTCCGAAAAAAGCTACGCATTCGTGTTAGCTCTACTGTACCCCGTATTAATTCGCTTTTGTGCAGCACTTTTAACATTTCGCGTCCTTTAGTCCTAATTTGGTTGCTAGTTTGGACCCTTTTCCTTTATTTCTAAATTAAATTTCCGGAATCTTTTTTTGGTCCAGTTTTGGCACTCTTGTAACTCACGTTGAAGTGTGAATCTCGCTAACACTCCCATCTATCGACCCTTTAAATGACTACTTTTTTTTTTAAATTCTACTGCTGCCGAGGCTGCAAACATCCCTTTTATACGGTGAATTGAAAAGAATAATAATCTAAAATAATTTTCCATCTGTTTGTTTAACCAACCAACAGATCCTACAAAGCAATATTTTTTCCATATGTTGTAACGTAAAAAACAAACAATCAAAACATATAAATTGCTTCACGTTAAAAAATAAAGAAGAAATTGATAATAACCACTTATTTTATATCCTGTGGTAATTACATCGATCTGAGTTCCGATTTACTCAGTATCGTGATATTTTAATATATGATTTAAAAGGTTGCACTTGAAGCTTCAATTTATTATCATGTTTGAGCGTCTCAGAGAGCAACCAATGAATTGAGTCTCGAGAATGCACTTTCTCAGTAACATCATGATCTATTCAGCTACACTGCTTTCTCTGGACAGTGGGTGCTTTACCCAACCGAGTATTCTCGGGGGGCAAAACATAAGTATATTCCAATATCCCAGTTACCACCGAATTGTAAAATGACCCTGAAGTTAAGTATTTACATCAAAATTCAAGTATAATATAGATTTTCTTAACCGCTAATATGTCCGTCTAATCTTAGTCATTATAGAGTTTACTTGGTCTTTATATCTGACAATCTTGAGGTAATTAACTTCCTTGTATATAGAGAGCCAACAATCTTTTATGTATGTAACAAACAATGCTATGTATGCAAAATCCATATTTATGAAATTATTTTGGGAAGTTATAAGATATAAATAAAATAACATAAAGGTATGATATGATATTCTTGTCACTTGCAAGCTATTCTTAGTCTTATTTATCAGATACTGTCTTACTGAAATTGTAAATATCCGAAATATAATCAAAATCTTAGTTGTAAAAATATAGCAATTATTTATAATTTTTTTGGTGAAGTTTAGTAAATAATAATATAATCAAATAAAAGGTACGAAATATAATATTCCACCTGATAGTAGATATGATTAGAATTAGAAAAGAAACATGAGTAATCATGCACTTTTTCTCAAGATAAAGGAAAACGATCTTTTGGTAAAAAAAATTATAAATTATCAATCTATATTATTATATGTATATTATTTACTATATATATACAATATATATATACATAGATCACTAGAATTAATAGTAATTAATTAATATATTAATATCAGTATGTCTATTCATAGTAACTGGCATTTATAATCAAGTATGAATAATATATATGATTACTATACTTTAATTATCTAATATAATTATTGATCTCATGCTTAATACATAGTAATAATTAGAAATAATTAGTAAATATTAATAATGATTCTATCTATAATATATATTACATAAATATTATATTATTATATACTATTATATAATATATATAATATAATATTATAAATATATATATATATATATATTTATATCATTACCTGCATTTATTTTTCTCTATTATTCTATTCACACTTTCCTGAAGAACACCTTTGGAGGCAGTAAATTAGTAATGTTAGGGGTATTAAAAGTAAAGCTTTTAAAGGGACATCGTAATATCGACGAGTTTCTTCGACGCATTAACCTAAGTCTAAACTGTTTTTCTATAAAATCCTCAGTTGGGAATCTCATACCCCTCGATGCTTTATCGATCGAATACTTCAATGCCTTAACGGTTGTCTGCGCAGCCATTCTTACTTTTTCTTGTCTATACTTAGTATTCGGCTTCACTATGTACTGGAACGATCTTTCTACCGAGCGTCGATTACAGTTATGACATATAGCAAGGAATTTCATACACCTTTTGTAACTCGCAATACACCCCAAGACATATCGCTTCCATAATAATTTTCAGACAATGGACTTTCAAATCTGCTTTACAGTATAATCCGCTTATACATATAGCATGAAGATTGAAATTAAAAATTCGTAAAGATGTTCAGTGTACACTAAACTCACCTTCAGTTATTAATGCATCGTGAAATCTCGTCACTTAATGCTTATTTGAGAGCTTACAATATAGCGGTAAATTGTTAATCGAGTAACTGATACGTCACAAACGCGAATCTAGACAGATACCATTATATTCAATTGATTCTGTCGTTGAAACTTTTTCTTCAATTTCACCTTATCGACTTACACTATCGCTTATGTCATTATTTCTCGTTCTCCTACCTTTAATATCTGACACTTTATTGCTTTTTAATCTCTCATCAGCATCAGGCGCACTTTCAGAATTGCAACACTCTCCTTATTCCTCAACTATCGGCAATCTTTTTTTTTGGTGTTTGTAATGATTTCAACCCTATCTCGCAGGATTCCACTCCACTACAGACTATGTGCAATAATTTTCAGGTCGCATTCATTCAGATTTAGTGTTCCTAGTAAAAGATTATAGAGGGATTTGACTTTGGTCATACTAAAGTCAGTCATTTATTGCTATAAGCTATTGCACTAAAAGAGAGAGACGTGCATTACCAGATGATTTTCATTCATTAATACAGGTGAAAGGAACACTCTCACTCTCTCACTCGCAGCATCTTTTTCTAGATGTTCTCATAAGACTCCCGAATTGCTAATGCCTTTATTCAGTCAAGCGGTCTGTCCCTTCTATTGAATATGGATCGCCGATATTTCTCTTTTAACAACGAGACCATTAAAATGACGTAATATTTTCGGTACCTGAATGTACTGTCCACTATTTCATACACTAGTTTACTAACTAGCATCCATTCGGAGAGTATAACACTTATCTCTCAAGCTATCAAAATGCCAGATTCCTAAGGCGATATCTAAGCTGACGGATTAGCAGCACTTCAAGACACTATAGTGTGGATTCTCACTTTATATGAATATTCATGTGAGAGATATATTCACTAGATTCTTGTGTTATCTGAGAGACCCTTTGCTAAACTATGTTAATCGTTAAATGTTCATTATGCAAGACATCAAACTAACAACTCGATTTGTGATCCTCCTGATTTTTTTATTCCTGGCGAGGAGGCTGCTGCCCAAGACCAACTAGTATGTGCTCTACAGTGTATAGGAGACATAGAGATCTTCTTTGGTGAGCTCACGTCTTATCCTTTCTGAGAGGGCACAGAGTTGTGGTGTTCTGGCTAATGCCATACATGATCCAGAGGTTTCTCTAGCGGGATACTGTTCGAAAAATAAGAAATTGACTACCATATTTCAGGAACTATCCAAAACGAGTATAATAATGTTAGCTCACTAAAATAATATATTAAATAACTGCTAATCATGAGCGGATAACAATACTCGCGTTAGATACAATATGTCTAGATATTAGTGTGAGCGAATTAGGTCCTTCTTTAGACTTTCACCTTGAGGGTATTATTTCTAAATTATAGTAAGGACAAGAACAACTTATTTTTCTTATCTGCCACGTGTTATTCTTATTTGACATCATAATATGTCCACTTACTATATTAATATTTAATACTCTAGCTCTCATTTCATTGGTACTAATAGAAGTGCTTCATTTACTGCTAAATTATCGTGATGAACTTAGATCCTTATCCCAATGTTTTTTTCAACTCATCTTTCCAAAACTTCGCCAGTCACATAATAACAAGAAGTTGACGGTCACGTTGAGTACTATGCTGCGTAAATTGCGAATTCCTGATTGCTACCTTCTGACTCTCTTTCTCCTATGTTTATGTTAACAGATTCATACATTCACGGCTCTTATGAAATCAAAAATTACTTTTCATTCATACCATAGTACATGATATTATATGTAGTGTCAACTCTGCTAACTTTGCCTGTTAATTATAGGAGGGCAAGATGCCCAAGTGTTGGGCCTCATGTGTGCTATAGAGAAAAAACCCCAAGATATATAAGGTCTTCCCACCGCTATCCTAAATATAGAGGAAGAGCATAAAAATTCGTACTGTCTTCCAGCCGTTATTTCCGACACTTACAAAGATACTACCAACTTGAAGCTTTTTTTTGACGCCAACCTCACCAAACAGAGTAATATGTTCGAGGGTGTTCCCTGGTCTAGTCTGATCTGGAAACTACAATATCTTTAAGAATATAATTTCAGGAGTTCATTATAATCAAATTTGTCAGGGAGGTATATTTTGACACGTGTCTGCTCAAATACATCCTCCCAAATTCTATCCGTGGCAACCTGCAGAGCATAACATCGACACTAAAATTGCATAGATAAGGGATCGCAGATCCATTTACCACTGAGCAATCGTTGAGAGTTATACATGTCTTCGCGAGTTCTACATGACAATCAGTTTTGTGATAGATCCAAGGTTGTCCATTCCAATCCCATTTTTTTGGGCGATCTTTGTAATGAAAAATTGAACGATAGCCGAAGTTTATTATCTACTGCATGAGTACGAGTCAATAATCAAATTTCATCCCAGGATTCTTATAGAATCAGAGCAAGAAGACATCTTTTTTTACCTAATATAGATAAAATTAAAAGTAGTCTTGAGTATACTCGACGCAAAGAAATTTTTTAAAGAATTTCCAAAAATTATTCTTTTTGGTAGTGATTCCCAGACACACAATACATCCTCACTACCTCAATAGCTCATAGAGCAATCCGCACATCTATGACTACACCGTAGATAACAACTAATGCTGCACTCTCACCTCATCGTACTTACAGAGATACCACACGCACACAAGGTTTCGTATGGTGAGCAGGGATAAAGTGAGAATGAACAGTAATGATATTTAGAATCCAGAGAGTGTATGTATATATGACTAATCCTCTCCACAAGGCTGTGTATTGGCAATTAAAGCACTCGCTTGAGCACAAAAAACTCGTATAACAAAAGTTGCAATGAATTTGTCTATGTCTCACGATATTCGCGTTTGGATCTACGACGGAAGCGCGAGGTAAACACACTATAAATCGTCATATAAGTTTATGAAGACTCACAATTCCACGTACATCATGACATTCTGAAAAAGAAAGTTTAAGACAAAATAAAAAAACGAAAAAAAGGATGATTTGGAAAAATCTAAACTTAGTAATTTTCTCGCAAAATATCTCTAATACTATACGATTAAACAATATATAACACCATATTTTCAAACAAACCACTTGAATGCAGCATCACGTCCTATCAAACAATTATCGCACTTGTCAGAGGTCAATGAATCTTTGGAGTATACTTATACTTTAATTCTCTTATGGACCATGATGCGGTAGGAGCAAGACTTCCAATTGCATATTCTGGCTGGATTTTATTATTTTGGCGCACTCACCTAAAATATAGATATTTTAAGACTATTACTTGTTTATATATTTTTCTTTATTCTCAACACTTTATCAGACAGATAACTATTCTTAATTCTATGACTGGCACGATTTAACCATCATCTGGGTGAGGGACGGCTCTGACATGTTTCTCGAGGCGCGGGCGAATGCCCCTCCTGAGAGAGGACGTGAATTCAGGCATAACTGAGCGAGAGCTGAGAATGTGCGCAGCGTGATATGTGCATTAACTCTCACGGACATTAGTCTAGATAGACAAATATCCTTTTTCACAAAAGATTAAGAGTGAATATGTGTGCAAAGATACATAAAATCTCGAGATGAGGATTCTAGAAAAAGAAAGTAGAATCTGTTATAAGCATATGATTAAAGGTTTGTAAAATTTCAGATAACGATTGCACAAGTTTTGACTATAAATATAATACGACACTTTTTTATGAGTTAATATTCAGAATATCGTCACAAGAGAATTGGTTTCCTAAAAATGATTAAATATCTTCATCAACTAGATGTGTATTACACAATATGTATATATAAAATTGAATCTGATTTCGGTAGAGATTTATTGCAAATATATATACACTCAGTACAGATAAGACATTGTTATTATGGAGAAATTATTGTATTCAATAAAAAATTATCAATTTACAATATAAATATATAAGTAATATGTAAATACTATATATTAAGCACTACATTAAAATGACCGAGTAATAATATACTTAGATACGAGCTTATCTTTGTATAAATATTAATCATAATTAATCAAATTTAAATATGATACGAGACTTAAGTGGAAGAGATGGATTATATTCTCCTTTTAGAGTAAATTATATTTATTATTATTCACTATATAATATTGTTGGTGTGAAATAAACGTGATAAAGTGATTATTACTAAATAAATTCTGTATGATACCCCAGAGATATTTAATATAACATTTAACCCCTAATATTCGATATATTATATATGGATAAAAAAAATGTGTAATTGTGATAATAAGTACTACAGGTAGCAATATTATTAGGTAGAATATATAGTGAGACTATTTAGGGATGATCACATATATTTAAGAATTCATAAAAGATCACTTTATTAAATATTTCCTTCATACTCAAAAATAATATAAAAGTCCCTAATTTAATGAATACGTAAGTACAGTCTATGTAAAATAGTATAAATACTATTAATATATTAGAATGCAAACCTTTGTACAATAACAATCACATAAAATTGTGTACATTTTTTTTTATTTATACATATAATAAAATTAATAAAAACTGAATCACATTATTTATTACAATTAACATTTTTTCATACATACTTTGATTACACAATCACTGATACATAGAATTTGTATATAATAGCATTTGATTACTTGTAAGACGCTCCTCACTCCTATTATAGGTAGTAAGAATATATTAAAGTAATATTATCTTTCAAATGATATCTTAAATATTGTTCTAATATTTATATGGTAGTATATTATGAGTTATAAAGTATGAGTATTATAGAAGAACCTCTGAGAATAGTTAATATTAATGAGACCCCCGGTTAAGTTTCTATAACTAGGTTGAAATCATTCCTGTCTCACTGCTAGAGAACAGATTAATAATTAATATTTTGTTTGTAATGATTGTAAACAAACTCTTGCGTTGTTAAGAATAAAATAAATTCTCATATTTTCCATTTAAAATATATCGAATCATTAAAATACAAATATAGTATATATATAAATATTATAAATATAAATTTATAATAATACTGATATATATAAATATATATATATATTAATGATATTTTGTATATTACTATTTCTGCAAGAGTTAGTTTTAATAAACTATAGCAGTCTCAGTTCAAATAATAATATTTAAATTCGCTTTATTATAAATAGTGGTCAATCAGTGACCGTCATTGAGGAAAAAATATAATTTATATGAACCATGTTTTTATCTACACCATACTCAAGTTTTTTATACTCTGCGTGCGAGTGAACCATACTTTATAAGGGTAAAATTTTTAATTTTGGTTAAATGAAGTATGTACAGATGTTTTAAGGTAGTCCGTCCTACGAATTTATTGTGATTATAAAAGCTAAATAGTATATTTCAATCTCACAAGAAGATGTGATTCTTCATTATCTCAATAACGATATGTGTGTAGCTACATCTAAGTCAGTTAACGAAAGAAGTGAAAATCACGAGTTACATTTCGCTTACTCCATATGAATGTCTCTTATTCGTCGATTTGATACTAGATTTCCACGTGTCCAATCACGTCTTCAGTGAGACAAGTGGATATCGGGTACTATGAAGATCGATAAGCAAAACTTGAATAAAACTAAATATTTTTAAGTAAAAGACGAATTTTTTGAATATTTATGTATTTAAATATATATATAAAAGTGTTCAAGAGGAAGTCTCTGAGTTATATCGATTTTCATATACTATCAGGCTTTGTCTCTTTTTATGTACTTATTGATTATATACCATATGTATTGAATTAGCGTTTTTATTATAATCTAGTTGTATAAACATCTAATTATTAATTATTATGCTTAATTATATAATAATTTACATTATTAAGTTCTACGTGCTTATTTTATTATTTATTATTTTATTATCATTTATTCTCATGTTATCATTATAAGCTAAATGATTTTATTCATTTATTATTATTAATTATGATCATCAGATATTGTGAATTGTGAATTATATCAAATTTGGAGCCCTCAAAGAACTATATAAAAATATACATACGAGATTTATTTTGTTTCTACAATTCTGGAATGGGAAAAACACATTACAACACTTTCTAGAAAATCATTTAATTATTTTTAGTTTTATGAACATGGAAATTTCGATATTTCATAAATTCACAATTTTCTTTAAACTACAAAATTCCCTTTTGTACAATATAATTTCTTCATCTACAAATTCAGGAAATGGAGATCCGATACGAATTCGCAATAACATCCGATCAACCGACTATTTAAGGCTAGGATCTACCATTTAGAGTCATTACTCCAAACGCTCTAGAACGAGAATATCCCATCAAAATCAAACATAGGTTGAGTAGCTAAATCAAACAGAAAGTTTAAAATTTTACAATTCTAATTTTTCTCGACATAAATAGCTGAACCAAAGTAGAAACTCTGACAACTTTTTATTGTTGCATCATTTCTAACAACCATACGTACACGTACTCTTAACACATATGAAGTTGCATTTCTCAATCACTAGACCATCCCTTTTATGTACAATATTAATTCTATATCTTTATTATGTAAAATTATTATTGAATTAATTATATGTTCTTCAAAATTTTTAATTATATCACTCACCTAAATACCATTTAAGGAAATTCCACATTAACACACTTAAGTTCATTATCGGGAACGCACACCTAAATACACTTTCAAACGCACACACTTTTAAAGTCTCCAACACCAGATTTCAATATTTTATTCTTAGATAATCATATTTTTTTTATTCTTGTTATCAACTGATAAACAATTGTTTCACTTATTCAATCTGTTCTGATTCAGATTAATAGATATTATGCAGTATTCCGCCATTTAATAGAAAAGCATGTGGGAGTTTATTATTGTATATATCCATAATTTTCGAGCTAATCAAGTGAGTATCTTCATGCTAATCTTGTAGGGAAGAAACATCTATGTAAAGATTTTCAAATATAAATTCTATATATTAAATTATAATTACAACATTCAATAATAATAATTAAATAATAATACAATAATATAGAATCAAGCTTGGTATCTCTTAATTACATAATAAATAATATATAATAATAATTACTAATAATAAATTTTAATATATAATATAATAATAATTAACTCTCCCATAAATCAATTCTATGCATTATAGTGATACCAGATGTATACTATATTGTGTTCAACTTATAGTACTTAACTTTTAACACATATGATATATTTAACTTAGCGGGGAGAATATGCTTTCTGTCACATAGTTAATTGGTTTTAGTGAGTGTGACGTAACGTATCCATTTGTTTTTGAGCGACCCCTTATAACCCTCGATATTTAAATATTAATATTTTATAAACCAGAGATATGCGCATTGATACATATAAATTAATAGTTACCTTATTCGATCTTGGTGTAATAATTCAGGTACATCAGAGGATCATATTCGTGTACTGCTATTGTTTTGATATTGTTCATATTATATTAACCTGTGGATTCAGAGAAGATCTGGGATAGACTTTTAAACTATTTTAGTTGAATGGGTTCACTCTAGCTAATGTGGGCCTTTCCAAGAGGTACCGTGCTCATTGAAATTATTTGGGTTATTATATAATTATTTATATCTAACCCCTATATATTTATTATTATTTAGTACATACATCCACTTCATTTATATATAGTATAATATATATATTATATTACTATTATTTATTTACTTATTTCTTAGTTAAATATATTGGTTATATATATTTTATTACTTCTTATATGACCCTATTATTATTATTACTTTATTTCTTTTTTCTAGGCTCTTTATCATTTGATGGGGTCTTATATACTACTAGGTTCTCATATATACCGCTATACCTACCTACTTCCCTTTACCTATATTTTACTGGACCTACCCCTAGGCATTTATTATTGTACCTACTCTATACTCCTACGTACTAACTTTACTAACGCGTGTCGGTTCCTCCTTGATGTTGTTGTGTGTGTGTGCTGTGTAATTAAGAATTAATAGTTTTGTAATTTACTTTCACGAAAGAGTTAGTCTTTCAAAACCTCTGGTTTATATCATCCTTATCATTATTATGCTTAATAATACCAGATATAAAATGTTTAGTCGGGTTGTCAATTCAATTCGTAATAAATTAATATTAATTCCTTACCTCAGTTACCAAGATCTTCCGCTCTGGTTTTATCCAGTGAGGTTTATTTCAGTTTTCGAACAAGCACTCTAACAAGATTTTACCAAGAATTTTATAAATTCTAATCACAGTTTGTAAGTGTCTAATAATTTTTTTGAGTTGTATAATATATTATAGATCACAATATTATTATTTATTATACCAATTATTTATAATCATAATAATAAATAAATATATATATACTATATATTATATACTATTATTTGATATATTATATTTATATCTTCCCGAATTACAATTGATAATAGTAATATGAAGGTCATATCCATCATATACCGCAGTGACCGTATTATATCCATAAAAGTATATAATAATAAAAGTAATATTTTTAATATAATTATCACAAATTATGATGAAGAGATCTGTAATTTAGTTTTTATTAATATTACACGTAATTGAGAACTGTTGAGAGTATTATATTAATGGTATAAGATAGTAATTTATATGTTTATTTTAATATAAATTACCTAAGCTTGCGACTTAAACTTACTTTATTAAATTGAATGGGCTGTTGTGGGGTGACGTTTTTTTTATGTACATTTCATGTAATTTTGTACAAAGAACTATAATTTGCTTGGCTTCATAAGGTTTGACGATTGGCGCTCAATACACACGTCAGCTAAACCCGGGCAAAGTGAATAATCATCTTTAGCCAAGAAGTTTTGGGAGTAAAACTTGGCGCTAACGAGATTGTGAACAGGGAATTTGGGGAGGCGATAATTTAAAAAAATAATTACGACATTCCATATATCTGCAACAGCTTATATTTGCTTGCCTGCTATTACTCTTAGGACCATCTTTTTGGGGTTCTTTCTAGTTTATTTCACATTATAATTTTACTGACTAAGAAAATTTTCTGGGGGGGGGGGGAGGATAGCCTCTTTATCTCGAAACCCTGTTATGAATTTAATTGACAAAGGAAATCTGAGAATTTCAGTAAGCCTGTTATGCATTATTGAAATGAGCTAAAATTTTTCGGCACAATTCACTTTTTGTAGCTTTTTTCTTATACTTCTAATATTTTGGGAGTCGGTGAGAAGCAAATATATTTCATAGTGGTTGGGCTTAAAAGAATGAGTTGAATATAGCTATTTACCTTTTCTGTTAATTAAACTTATAATTTATATATTTTGTAATTAGATTTTTTTTCAACTTCTAATGGTACTTATATTAATTACAGTTATGATCTCATCTTGGCTAAGAATATTAGGTTTTTCTGTAGTTAATGTATTATCTTCTAGTAAGTTGGTAGCTAAGTTGTACCTGTTAATTTTTTTTTGAGTAATTTTCTGAGTTTTGTCACCTTTTGGTGTTATTAATTAGTGAGGTCATTGTATACCAACTTTCGTCTGCTATACAAGTATTCTAATTCTGGGTAGTTGTTTATGGTGGGTCTCAGTGGATGTCGATTTTTTGACTTTCTATGTTAAATTTTACTATTATATATTACTTACTCTGAAGATATTTATGAATTATTTATTTATACACATCGATATAATTATTTTTATATATCTATCACATTTATCTGAGTATTGCTTAGATATCTGGAACTTGAAGTACTATGATATGTCTCTCTTCATTTTACTTAATGTACTACTTATTTTATTTAGTTGGATAATCTCTCGAGTTAATATTCAGCATTTCTATCTATGAGAGACTCATATCAATATGCTGAGTTGAGGTAAAACTAAACTATACTTGTACTGAAAAACAATCATTACTATTGTCTTCTTTGTGCGTCATAATTACTTCGGAGTTCTTATACGCTTTTTGCTGTCAACTCATCTCTCATCTTTCTTCCTTCCATATCCCTTTATTTTCTCTTTTGTCGCTGCGTCATTGCCACTGCTATTTCTTTACTTTCTGGCGGCTTCCTCTATCCTAGATACCTACTATATCCTTTTCGTTCTTTTCTTTTATCCCTTTATTTTTTTTTTTGTTTGCATATTCAATGCAATTTATTCCAAATCAATTCGAAGTCAATGAAAGATTAGTTGTTTCCATCTTCTATATAAGCAACAATTTTTATCCTGAAATAATCAATGGGGAGGGGAATGTATATTGCCGTTTAAGGAGTTTTTAATTTAGAATATGTGGTTTTGATCACACGCATTTCTTTACATTTTCTATATGGGTTGGCATCTGTTATGCGGTATTTTTTATTAAGTGTATTTGCTGTGTTTTGTAATTTTTGTCAGATAGGCTTTGAAAATTATTTAAAGGTGTTTTGTTAGGATCTGTATTTGTGTTTAAATTAAATTGAATATTGTGTTTTATTTTGTTTGTTGCTGTGTTTGGATTTTTTGAGTAGATTTCATTACTTGATCATTTTAACGGAGAATGGTGGTTAGAGGGATAAGGATGCAGAAGGCAGCGTTTTCCTTCAACGGTCGACGGCGTGCTCTTGTGTTAGCGTCTCGACGAGTCTTATTTTAGTATATATAGGGTTTGCAGCTTTTTTGAAGGTGTAACGTACGGTATTTAGGTGGTCGGTGGGATATTTTATTTAAGTCGAGCGTTGTGATTGATTATTATTTTTCTTGACCAACAGACTACAAGTGATATGTGTTTGTGAGAGGTATGATTAGGTATTGTAATTTGTCCAATTGCTTTCTGTAATTTTCTGAAAGTTTTCCTATAAGTGGTGGTTGTTGTTTGTTTGGTATTTGGTATTTATTATTATGGGGAGGGGAGGTGGTGACCATTGAAATTTTGTGTGGAGATATGGCAAGCATATTGTTAGGTCTGGGGATGTATTTGATTGTTGTTTTTGTGGGTAAATTTGTATGACAGTTTTTGTTGTTGGAGGATGTTTTGATGATCTTATGATATGTTATTAATGAATTCCTCTTGGTTTGTACATGTTGTGGTGATGTACATTACTAATCGCCTCCTATTATGAGGTTTGGGAGTTGGTTTTGTTTTTTGCATTGTTTAATGGTTTTTTATTAAGTCCCACAGTATTGTTGGTATTGTTCTGGATTTGAATCAGTTCATATATTCTGATACTATTTTCTTATTTCGAAAAAGTTAGTTTTTTAAGGAATTCTTTTAGTAAAGCTTCTGGCTAATTCCAGAAGCTTGCAAAAGAATTTTCTTCAAAACTACTACTACTTTTCTGAACTTAGAAATTTTTTTGAACTTAGAAAAGTTTTTCAGAAAATATGAACTGATTCAAATATAGAACTTTACCTTTTTGTTTTGTAGGTTTTTTGTTAGACGTGTTTGAAAATTATTTGAAGTGTATGTTTTGGTTTGGTTTGTAATTTGTGTTTTAATTATTGATTTATGTTTTATTTTGTTGTTTGCTGTGTTGATTTTTTTAGTAGATTTCGTTGTTTGATCAAGTTTGAGACTTCAGGTGTAAGCTTGGAGTTATATTTTTTGAGGTATCCCTGAGGTATATATAGGTTTGCAGCTTCTTGAATTGTTAAAGTAGTTTTGGATAGCTGTGTTTAGTGTTGTGGTATTTGAGATTGTTATAGATTGAGTATTTTCTGTTTTCTGAAAATTTTGTCCAATCTGCTTTTTTGTCATTTGGGAAACTTTTCCTATAAGTGTGGTTGTGATTGTAAGTAATTTGTTATTTGTGTTATAGGTCGGCTTATGTTGACCATTGGAGGTTTGTGTTGAGATTTGGGGAGCATAACATTAGGTCTGGAGATGCACCTATTTGATTGGTTTGTTTGTGGGGGGATTCTGGCATGAAAGTTTTTGTTGTTGAGGATGTTTAGATGATATATATATATGTTATTAAATGAATTCCTCTTTGGTCTACACCTGTGTCATTGTACCATGTTGGGTGATTTTCATTGCAATCACCTCCTATTATGGTGTTTGGGAGGTTTGAGATTTGGGGTGTAGTTTTGGGGCAGTGTGGTGAGGTGTGATGTGGGATGCAAAGGTTCATTATGTTATGAAGCCTCTTGTTGATTATTGTATTGAAGGATTGATTTTTGGTGGTATCGTCATTAAGTACTAATGTTGTGAGTGTGGTGGTGTTTGTGTATAGTAGTGAATTACGTATGAGGGTTAATAGAGTATTATTTTTTGGGTTTTGGATGGTTTTCGGGGAGGTGTGCTTCTTTGAATGTGCTCTGTGGATGTTGTTTTAAAAATATTTCTATTTCTTTGTTTTTATTAGGTAATCAGTTTGTTTATTTGTAATATATTTGGTTTTGCTTGTTCATCTTTGGATAGTAGGTTATTATGGGTGGAGTGCATATTTGGCATATCCAGTCATGGTTTGTTGGAGGAAGTGTTTTGAAAGATGAGCGGTGTTTGTGGATGCATTGCTCACACTTATTGCATCAGATGGAATTTCTTACAATTTTGTTGCAGATGGGGAATAAACAGATTCCAGGTCCCAGGTTTCTTTCTATGGCCTCGGCTTTTAGTAAAAGAACATAAGCACAAACTGGGCATATGTCCCAGGAATTAGGAAAAAGCACAAGAAATGATGATGAAAATAGTTGAGATAGATTGTCCCAAGTGATCCTCGGATTCCTATGGAAAGGGTGGTGGTGGACAATTGCTGCAGTGACCTTGCATATATATATATTATATAATTTATATATATATTTTTTATTATGAATAAATTTACATATATATTAATTATATAATATAGATAATATTATATTTATATATATTTATTTTTATATATATATATTTATATATATATATATATATATATATTATATATATATTATATATATATATATTCATCAGCTCTCTACAATCATCAAGTATTAGAAAATCTAAATTCTACTGAGTATCTCTTAATCCACTGTTCAATCTCCCACTATGGATTTGATAAAAATACTACGGCACTACCACTCTCCTATCTGATCTAACACAACACTCCTTACTGGTTTTTGAAACCAAATTCCTTTCAGTTGAAAAAATCTTCAACAAGTTCTGAGCGCATGAATCTGTCCTTTATCATCACGAGAAGGATTCAAAAAGGATTTACCATTAAATACAAAAAAATATTTCCTGTCCAGTCGTACATCTAGTCATACAAGAATGCCACTCCTCCAGTACATACAAATTATATAGCAGAGTCCCCCAGAGAGCCATTCTTTCAACAACACTATTTAACAATTTTATGCATGATCTACCACATCCAACATCCCCTTCCATAAAAATTAGTTATGCAGATGACCTAACAATCGCACCTTAAAACTCTTTTTTATATTACAGCATGTAGAGAACTACAACAATACATAAACCAGGTAGAACAGCAGTTACTTTTTTTAACAATAGACAGAATGACTGAACCACCTCATAAATTCACTATTACATTAGATACCTCGGACTGAAGATAATCAAACATTCACGCAACAGTTTTTCAATCAAACAATAGACTCCATCAGAATAAAAAATCCACCATCCTAATCTTGACCTTTGATACACATGCGAAATTCACCCCCGCATTAACAATATTACTTTTAGAGACATACGCAAATCAAATGCACTGAAAGCATTAAGTGGAACAAACTTTTGTAGCACAAAGAGACCACCCTCACAACAGTATACAGACAATACCTCCATCCCTTTTAAAACTATACATCACCTGCCTGGCAACATTCAGAAATTAGAAACATTACAAAATAAAGCTCTCAGTATAATATCAGGCTGTCTTCTCACCAAACCTATCCACCACCTATGAATGAACATATCCTCCGTATAAAGCCATCTTGATATGACAGGCTGTCAAATGTTATAGTAAATAACTCAATAGATCACCCCCTACATCAGCATTAATACCCTGCTCCTAGAATGAAAATGGGAAAAGTCAACCAGCAGTACTATTTCATCATGCCCACCCTAACTACAGATACCATTATTAAACATTCATATCCAGTCACATGCTTCTCGTGCGTTACCTATATAATATATATATATATAGTATATCTATAATATATTATATATATAATCTATTATATATATTACTATATATATATATATATATATATATATATATATATATTTCATCTCCCCCCGGATAGGGTCTCAGACTGTTTCAAGTGGGGACCATCGAGAAAGTTCTTGGGCTATACGGGCTATGGTAAATTCCGCTGGCTGGCCGGCTATCGTGGGATGCGGGAAGTTTCCCCACTAGTTGCAAAGCACGCTAACATGTATCATTAACGTCTGAGTGCGACGAAGCTAGAGTTATTAGAGAATAGCTCTTCTCGCTCCACCCAGTCTCGGACCTGGGCCCTCTCGCTTGCTAAGCGAGTGCTCTATCTCTGAGAGCTAGGAGCGCTCCATATTTATATATTATATATATATATACTATATTATAATAATATATATATATATATATATACTATATATATATATAATATATATTATATTATTATATATATTTGGTAATTAGATTTGCTGGTTTATTTTAAAAGTGCTTAGAACTTATAAATTAATCTTTACCTTTTTCAGAGTGAATATTAATCACATCATGGCTGGTAGAATATTCCGACTTATTCAGAAAGAACGGCTTCTTTGCAACCACCATTAAGCCGTTTGATTTCGATTGTTAGTGAGCATGGGAAAAGTACTCACTCCTGTGGCTGCTAAAATGCTGGCCATGTTGGCAACGTGGGGTATGACTTCCTTTACGTCATTGGAATATTCTGAGAATTTGGGGTACGTTAATATTTTTTTATTTAGGACTTATACCAATTTTCGCTTATGCAATTGATCTTAAGTTTTATTTATTTGCCATTTTTTTGTTGTACAAATAATTAATGAGCAGCTTTGTAGGAGTTAGGCAATGAAATTAATTGATGATGCACTATTATTAATTATTTCTTTGGTTTAATTTATTTTATATTTCTGGCTTTCAAGCTAACATTTTTTGATGTTGTAAGAAAATATGATCAATTTTTTTTTTTGATAAGAAGAAATGGGTTACTTTTTCTTATTGATTTGCCTTTTCTTTAAGAATATTCTCATTATCCTTACAATCGAACGAAGTAAAACATTTGATTAGGATTAAGTTCATTCCTTGTACTTTGTATTTGGTCATAAACAGAACAATTCTCATGGCTTTCTTTCCTTATGCATTGAGAATTTTGTTCGTTCCTTGTCCATTCGTTCTTTAAGATATTATGAGATGAGGAAGAAGTAGCGATGGAATGATTCAAGAATTTAGATCTTTCAGCATCTGGAAGGTGCTTTAAAAGGAATGGTTCAAGAATTTAGGATATCTTTCAGCATCTGGAAGGTGCTTTAAAAGGTCAATGGCTTCCCCAACTTCAGGAATCAACGGATTAATGTTAAGCTCAAAACTGTATTCGTGCCTCAAACCTGGAAAAAAGAGATCTGTTGTAATAAAATTATTTAATTTTATCTACGCCAATTGCTCCATTAAAAATGTACATGAAAATTATTTGACTTTCAATATTGGAACTTATTACAGTAAAATAATAATAATAATAATAATAATAATAATAATAATAATAATAATAATAATAATAATAATAATAATAATAATAATAATAATAATAATAATAATAATAATAATTAATAATAATAATAATAATAATTAGGAATAACAATTAATAATAATAATAATAATAATAATAATAATAATAATAATAATAATAATAATAATAATAATAATAATAATAATAATAATAATAATAATAATAATAATAATAATAAAATAATGATAATGATAATGAATGATAATGATAATGATAATTGATAATAAAATATATAGATAATAAATAATAATATAATAATAATAATAATAATAATAATAATAATAATAATAATAATAATAATAATAATAATAATAATAATAATAATAATTTTAAAGTTTACTCAGTTTGGAAGAAAAATTAGATAACACTGATCATGTTAAGCTAATTTAAAAGGATTTTTTTCTCCTATTACAATTTTTAAATTAGATAAGGTTAAATGAAATAGGAAAATCATCAATTTGAGTTTTTAATTAATAGAAGTTTCATGACATTTCGAAGCAATTTAGAGCATGTAGAGTAAATGATCAAATTAATGCAGAGTTCGGTGAAGAAATGGGCAGGAGCAGCCATCTTGATTTGGGATTTGCCATGGAGTTTATTTTCATAAAACTTAACACCTCACGGGCATTGCATTATTTTAAAAGGGGGAACTACTCTAGGTAGTGCTACCTAGGAACTGGAGGAGGGACCGACCCTGTGTTTGTTGTTTTTTGTTTTTTGTTTTTGTTTTGTTTTTTGGCGAAAAAAGTATAAAACAAGGGCAAAGGAATTGTCGATTAAAGAAATATAAAGATTAGGACTTGAAAATGTGAAGAATAATAATAATATATTACAATATATCATTATAAAATTACATATAAACCATATAATGTAATATAAACCACATATAATATAAAATAATTATATAATATATGATATAATATAAGTTCATGATAAATAAATTATATGAGACCTAATATAAAATAATAAAATGTAATAGAACGTTATATAGCCTACTGTATTATAATATAATATAATAAAACGCAATATAATATATAATATAATATAATAGCAAATTTAAAATCAATGATTAATATATATATATATAATCTATCTAATATATAGGTATATATATATTATTATATTATAATATATATATTATATATAATATATACTAATATATATGATAATATTATAAAATATGATATAATATAACATAATGCAATAAATATATATATACTGTATAATATATAATATAATATAATAGAACAGTATGATAAAATTACTGTATATTAATAAAGATAAAAAAAATACATTATACATATATATATTATATAATAGAAAAATATTTCTGCATAAATGTAATATCTTGATATATTATATAATATACTATAATATAAAATAAACTAGATATATAATATTATATATAATATATATATATATATATATATATATTATATATATATATATATATAAGAAATGAATATTTTTCCTTATAAATAAATATATATATATATATTTATATAATATATATATATAGTAAATATAATGTATTATTAGAAAGGAATATTTCTGCAGTAAATTAATTCATTAGGAATTTTAATTAATTAAAGGTCTATTTATTGATTTAATTATATATCGTTTCGTTTGATGTCAATATTTCTTTTGATTTGTATTTTAATTATTTTTTTTTTATTTTAAGGTAATTCCAATTTTTAATTTAATAATAATAATAATAATAATAATAATAATAATAATAATAATAATAATAATAATAATAATAATAATAATAATAATAATAATAATAATAATAATAATAATAATAATAATAATAATAATAATAATAAAATAATAATAAAATTAATAATAATAATAAAGGTGTTGATAAAATAATTGTTACTCAATATAAGTTATTAATTATTAGTAAATATTATAACTAATTAAATCAAAATTCCAATATTTTTGGTTATGGTTGCAGTGAATTAATCCTCAGTAATTTATCAACAACAACTTGCCGACATACACAGATCACCAACATGAACAAACCTATTCCCAACCAAACCTAACCTAACCTAACCTGAACTAATCTAATCCTAATCCTAACCTAACCAAATACCTATCATAAAATAATCTAACCTAATCTAATCTTACCTAACCTAACATAATCTACCCTACCCTAACCGAACCTAGCCTACCCTACCCTAACTAAACCTAACCTAAATTAACCTAATCCTAACCTAAAGTAACCATAACCTAGCCTAACCTAATATATTCTAACCTAACTTAACCTAAACACTAATCTAACCTAACCTGTGCATGTCGGCGAGTTGTTGTCGGTGATTGAGCCCTACGGTTGGTTACCTGAAATGGCTGATCGCAAAGACCCAGAAGATGATTCATCTCCCTCATAAAGTCAAGAACAGGTAAGGCTCTGAAAGGCAAGATTAATTCTCGAAAACTATGAGTTTTAAAGCTTGAGTAAGCAGCAAAACAGGAAAGGGAACATTTAATACAAATTACTCCCCTTTGCTCGTGCTAGGATCACACTCTCATTCGAGTTTTTCTCAATAGCTCTTACTGCTTTACGGTATGTAATGTTAATGTTAAGAAATATGATGGAAATGATTTAGAGTTTTTAAAGACAGTAAAAACGAAATCTATAGACTGATTTATACACTAAGTCGGCTTTTAACAAACCTTCATTTAGAAATAAGGGTTATCATCTTTATCAACATGATTTTAATCAGCGATCATAATGTCACAGAGTCTTAAATAACACAAAAGGTATAATTCTATCTTATTCATACCCCCTTATCGGTTAGTCTTATTCAGGTAACACCTCACTCACCGATATCTGATTTTATTGTAATTTTATCATAGGTATTGGATTGCCAATCATCTGTTATCTAATAGTTTCTAGAATAACGCCAATGTCTGCACGAGAGTACTCATTGGGAAATTCATTCCAAGCATCTAAACAGTTTAAACATGAGTTAAATCTCTCAGGTTATTAATAACTTTATGAGTAATAATGCTTTATGCTAATTAACTCAGTCAAAAATCCATAAATTAGCATACTATCAATCCCCTTTGGTGTTTATTATATATTTAGGTTACACTACTTTATTATGATTTTATACTAAATTTACTGCTTTAAGAGTATATGTAATAGTTATAGTTATTTTAATTTTAAAATTCTTTATCAAGTAGTAGTAGTAAAATAAAATGTTTATATATATCAGGCACTCTGGTTTTTTTATATTATTATTAATAACAATATTTTTTAAAATTATAAATATTAATAAAGTATTAAAAGAAAGTTAATTTAATTAAAGTTAAATATAATTTATTTTAATAAATTATATGTAGATTAAATAATAATATTATAGTGATCTTAAATGAGTTTACACTAAGTTTTATTGCATGACGGAAAAAAATGAATGAGTGTGTATCACTAACTCACAATATCATATAGTCTTAATGCATGGGATACAAAATTATTAATATATATGGAATGAGGATGCATGGCTTCTTTAATTAATAATTAGTATATAATAAATAACTATATATGGAATACTCAGATGACACTGGAATGCAAAGTTAGATATCTGCACCTGACGGGTGCTGAGTATTATTAATGTGGAGGCTACACATCGCATATTAGGGCGAGTTAGGAGTGTCGGCTTGCTGCAGCCTGGTGGGCAGCTTATGGAATCTTAAGAGGTAGGACAAAAGGGTGAGTCTCCATCAAATAAGATGGAATTAAGTACTATATCTTATAGGTTGGAGGTACTCCAAAAAGGCATGTGCTTCTCACACACAAGACTTGTGTTAACAGTCCTATCAAGAGGCTGACCCCAAAAGGTCCAAAGGAGCAACAGCGCAATTAATAGAAAGTTATCGTAAGAGAACCGTGAGCGTAGTACCCACGTTGAGTTAAGCCGTTGTAAACCTGTGCGATGTGAGTTATAAGTTGTATATGGCTAGTGATGTAAATTAGTGTTCACTTATGGCGTAAGTTATGTTAAGTCTAATTTAATAAGTGTTATTAAAAAATACTTAATAATAACGTCATTTAAGTAGGAAGTGAGTCATTCTAGCAGAATTGTAATATACATACCAAATCGGATTTCCTTATACCTATTATTTATCTGAAGGGGTAGTAACCCTCGAATATTTAGGGCTATTCTTAGGTCAGGGTATAGTATAGGCTAGAAAAGAAGGCTTTGATTAAAAAAAATAGTTGCACTACAGTTGGTTAACTGTGGCACTTACACTTGGTCACTTAATATTGGTATTATTTGGCACTCAGTACTATTATATTATATCTGCATCTTCTCCTGGCCATAATCTCTATCTTGGCTACTTTCTATCATTCTGGTCATTCCCAAAGTGTACGACATAGGTGAACTCGTGGACATAATTCAACGGGAGAGAAAAGAAAAGCATTCATAGACGTGAGAGGCTTATAGTCCAAATACTAAAGATCTCATGAAAAAAGGGAAAGCACAGCTCACAACCACTAATAGCACTTATACACCCCGCTCACTTTGTTTACACGTGCTATTGTAATTCAGTGAGAACTGGCTTATCACAATATACACAAAAGACAAATACAGTTCAGCTAGAGGCTGTGGACGTCAAAATTGAGACCCCTGGTGGCGTAAGTAGTGGAGCAACTGCTCGTTACCTCAGGGAGAGTCCGAGTACTCATCTCAATATAAGTGGTGGCTGCTAGTCGTCCTTAAAACACTAATTGGTCAAGAAAAAGAGGGGCTAAAGTCTCTAAAGTGAAAGAGAAAAGGACTCCTCACACACAGCATTGAGTCTCCCCAAAATATAGAAACCAACACCGCGAGCAGTTCTAGGTCCAGATATGGTCAGCTTTTTAGTACCTGCGACTCGTTCAGGCCCTAATAAGTTTCGATCTCACACTATGATGATCGGCAGTGTTATGGGTTAATGTATTCAAGTTACGTCTCTAATTGCATGGATATTTTTCGGGGTCTATCAAGCCTAGTCGGATAGCCTGAATGCTCGGCGTGTTCCATAACACTTCGGGCATAATCAAATTATACGTAAGTGCCGGTGTGTATGCTCGTAGCGCCCTGACATATCACTTCATGCCTACTGCCGACACAGTTGGCGCCAAATCGCTATTGGTGTTCAAGTTACTGCAGCGACTAATAGCGTTTCCATTATCATGCGTTAATATCAGTTTAGACACTGATTACACACCTCATTGCTGGCACAACGGCGACACAACTCTCTATAGACGGTTCATTCTCTCGATTGCCACGTTGTGTGTCTAACTTACTAACATCTGAGCCGTTGGGCAGGCATATAGCACTTCGAACCATGGACAGACCTCAGGAAAGTGGGGTTCAGATATTAAATTACCTGTGGAGCACAAAAATTGTTGCGGACCTCTATAGATACAGATACTCAAATACAGTATTCGCGATACGAGCAAAGTTACTCAAAATTACCGTCGGAGTCCAAAATACCTATTTAGAAACCATGCGCAAGACGCGTAAAAGAACGATAAGCCACAATAAACACTTACTCCTATTGCGCGCTCACAAATTAGGCCACCATGCGCAAGACAACACTATAAAGGGAGTCCTATTGTCTCACACAAAAATTAATTTCACCAAACGACTTAATTGCACCTGAGCACCTTCCTGGCTCATCACACGATGCGGCTCTTCTCCTATATAACTACCACAACTATCTTTGACACTCATCGCGCAATGACTTCACTCAATTCGAACAACACGGATAGACCCATTAAAAAATATTTATACGTGACTCAGAGTCATAATATACCATAGGTGGGACCCGGTCTGGCACTCATGCAAGCAATAAACTCAACACTCTAAGGCGCTGAGGGGACTGTTACTCAAAACCATTAGAGCGCTTACTGTTGACTCAATTACGATACTTTACGCCGCTTGCAGACATCACCCTCCCGTCAACTACGTCTACTGCGCCGTTAGGCCACATCTCTCTCTTCTAAGCCGAAGTTTCTGCTCCTCAATAATACTCATATGGTGCGGTTGCTCACAACAAACAAAAAATCTCAGGGATATGTCCATACAGAACAATTTGGGTATACTCTCAAGTAAGAAATTTGGGTTCTACAACACACTCCAATTTTCGAGTCTTTCTCACTTCTAATAACCAATACTATTTAGGGTTCTCAAAAAATTGTTCAGGAGATATCTACATTATCAACTGCATTTAGACTGGCCTATCCTCAATTACATTAATTCAGGGTATACTCAAAATTCGACTTCTCCCTCCATATACAAAGGACTTGAAGAAACCAAGGAGGACAGTAGGCTAAGACGCCCTTAGACACTCACATCTCTGCGCGCCGTATAATTAAATACTTAGAACACAATAGCGCAATCAATTTTCAAGCACACACATATAATGTCATTACAAACGCGCTTACTGATCGTCCCCATACATAACTTTTGGTGAATCCATTCAGAAAGGCCTTACCACACATACACCCGAAAATATATTCACAAGCAGTCCCCTTTAAGCGCATAGAGCTCTCCCTCTATAAAATAAACCCTATCATACGCCTGGGGCTTGTACAAGAGAATCCATTAAAAAACTAAAAGGTCATAAGTTACCAAATCTTATTCTTATTTCCCTTATTTGCTCTAAATCAAATATTGTCTTTCAATGGTAAAGAATTGATCCACACATCCTCTACCAACCTCCTAAACGCACCTTGGTTTTTACCAGATCGTGCCTGTCAGCTCACTCAGAACACAAGAACTATTATTCGACCAAAACACCAGGAGTCTATTATTCCGCCTACGCTAATCAATACGAAATAAACTAATTCCCCTTATAATTTTTACACAAGTTCCTTGTCTCTCCTTACCATATAAAAAATAGGGTACTTTACTGCGTTGTCGCTGCCTCCAATCCTCCTGGACGTAGTGACCCTTCAAACATGAAAAAAGGCTTCACTTACACAATCACACGTGACCAAATCAATCAAATCGCAATCTCCCTGCCATTCTTGATCATATTCGAACCAGATTAAACATTTTCATTACTTATAACCTGCGAATAATTACCATTTCTTCAACTTTTTCACAATCTACCTAATATTACCTCCTAGGTTTGCATATTTTAACTTCATCCCTAAAATACTAATTCATTATCATTTTAGAACTCATCAAACCCAATCACCAACAATTTTCAACTTATAAATATATCATAATACCTCATTATCATATTTAACTTGCACATAAAATAATTAATGCAGATATTTCGAGATAAATAGTTAATTTCTTATGCATACTCACATCTCCAACTACATCACATTCTTCAATCTAGATTTAATCAAAAACAACCTATCCTACAATTATTATCATAATTATAAATATTTAATTATAATAATATTAATTAATTAATATAATATTATAATATAATATTATTAAATATATTATATAAATTATATATATAATATTTAATATTATATTATTAATTTATAATTATATAATTAATAATTTTAAATATTATAATATATTATTAATATATAATAATAATTAAATTATATATATAAATTATAAATTATATAAATAATAATAATAAATAATAATAAATTAATATATATATATAAATTATATTAAATTAAATATTATTAAATAGTCTAATAGTATAATAATATTGATGAACTACACTAAGACTAAAATATTAAGTAATATTGATCAATAAGTTAGTATATATATATTATAACTATAAGTATATATGGATAGATTTATAATAATTCTATAATATTAATATCACATTCCCTAAAAAAGATGCTTTTTGATGCAAATTAAGTATATGTATGTTTATTTCATAAATTAAGCAGTGGAAATTAAACTTTTGTGATAGAATTTCAGACTGGTGCAAATTTTGATTATAAATTCGATTAATAAAAGCATGATTTCGTACATTAATATTTTATTTATTTTTAGCGAGCCACTATGCTGGCCCCTGTCTAATATATCATTATAAGCGAGCACCACTGGCGGTCGGCCGAGCACCCGACGGTGTTGACATAGAAGAAGTATGTTCTTTGCTAAGTGGCTGTTGAAAGCAAAGAATTTGAAACAAGAAAACTCTACGCGAGGACAACCAAAACATATTACTCCTTGGAACGGCTAAAGGGGAGTATAAAGTGACTGTTTTTTGGATTGACAACGAGTAGTGGACTAGGATGTCCTACAGAAAAGCACCATGGAAGGGAAAAAGACTTGTTTTTCGATATTAGGGAGGGTACTGTTTTTAAAGCTAGCCCCTCAATAATGTGAGAGCTCGGCAGGTTATACATTGATTCGATGTGGTTACGTCTGGTTGCATCCATGTTTATTGAAGATCCAACAGAATTAGGAAGATCTTTGATTTGGTTATAAGCCATTAGGAATGCAACTAGGATGGTGAACTACTAATTTGGTCAGAGTTATAATTAGAAAAAATAGGAACAGAATTTTCACAGACCACACACAAAGAATGAACAAACCTCAAACGAAGTACTTGCACATGGCTCGAAAACATGATGGATGGAAAGTTACGTTGGATATTAGGATTTAAGGAAATTAAAGCATTTTCTGAGGAATTAGAGGAGCTTGAATGAGATTCAAGATATTAAACCTTTTCATAAACTCAGATCTTCGAAATCTGTAATCACAAGAGGGTTAAAATCCGTAGTTTATAAGTTTATTAGTAAAACTTCAACTTGATATTCTCCTACACTCATCCATAGTTGTTACATAGTAGCATGCAGGGATCGGAAGGTGGCCAACCCGTGGCGCGATGCGGCCAAACGTTGCGCATTGGATGATATTTAAGTGGCGGCCATGTTTGCGTGACACGAAGTCTGTACTTTTTGGAAAGAGATTTCTAACATAGTGTTTTAACTGGGCTACAGTCACGCATATTTTTCTTCACGAAGATTTTTTATTTAATTGAAAACTAAAAATTCATTTTTTGATTGCCAGAAAATTTGATTAAAATTCATATTTGGCAATATGAGTGATTTCAATGAAGTATTTCAGTGTATAACATAATATTGCGAATTGTTTTATTTGCTTATACTTTATCAGATATAGCCAAGTCCATCCAGGGAAACCGCTTTGCCATTGTTTAGCTGAAAGTTACTCTATCACCTTAAATAGAAGACATGATTTAATTAGAATATCTATAAAACACAGTGCATCAGACGAACATAGAAGAAAAAATTGAAATTGTTCTTGCCACAACGTGCCTGAGTTCACAGAAAACGAATATCGCTGAACCTCACAGAAAAAGGAAAAAGAAATCAGAATTGAAGAAAAAATATATTTGCTAAAGTAGGTTATGAAGACTTGGCGATGACAGAAGCGCATATGAAATTTGCATTTAGCATTGGACGAAAAAAAAGAACCCTTTTCTGGCGGATAAAGAAATTTAACCTTGTCTCCATATTATTTGAGAATGACATCGTAGTGTAATAAGAAGGAAAGCAGACGAAAAGTGCTATATCCACCAGTTTACGCAGACGTAACGAGGAACTCTGCCAAATGAGGTATTTCAGCTAAACTATGGCATCAGACCTTGTCCATTCTTGTACTTCTTTTCTCTGCTTTTGATGATAAACCAACGGACACAATTCGGTCAAGGCCATTTTGGTATAAGAGAATCACGGTTATGGATAAATATTTACAATGTCCTCTTGAAGATACTTTGCGTAGTCTGTGAGTGCATTTTATTGTTGTATAACTCAAAATTGCCTTTGCAATATTTGGAAAAGGAAAATGATGCCTTGTAACTCTGAAAATTAGAATATAGCAAACCATTGTGTGAAGTCCTGACGGAGCGCGCATTACGTAAATATGATATGTGCGTTAAACGTCAATGCAAGCTTTAATCATCCTGTATACATATCACTGCATTATACACCAAGAGACACTGTGTGGAAAAACTTTAAATATGCAGCATGATTTATTGGCTAACGGGTTGGTTAAATGTGTTAATAAAATTAGAGCAAGAGAGGAGCATTAAACAGACGAGAATTCAGAAAAATACTGTGAATTTGTAATGACTTGTGATTTGGGAATATGGTGAATTGTTCTTCATTGAGACGTGCGTTGGCTTTCTAAAGATTGGTTCTGAGTAGAATTTTGGTAATTGGAAAAATGCTGTGTCTAATTTTTGTAGACAGGAAAATGAGCTTACCTGAGTGGAAAAGGCCCTATTAATTTTGAACAAAAAACTGTGATCGCGTATTTTGATTTGGCACTTTTTAGTTATGGTGTATCTCAGCATCAATACTCAAATATCTAAATTTAAAACTATTTGGGAAAAAGAAATTAAAATTATTTTTTCAAACCAAATGTTTTAGTCTGAATAGTTTCAGTATTTCATTTAAAATTATATAAAAATTATAAAACTGTTTATCTCTCAGTTAGAAAATGAGGATTTGAGTCAATTTCCACACCTGAAAGAGCAGAGTAAATGTGCTCTGGATAATAGCAATTTGATACCAAAATTGGCAACCTTAATATATGAAAAGAAGATATCAAGAATATTGCAACTGAAGGTCATTTAGAAAGTGTAGTTTCTATGTATTCTTGCTGAAAAGAAGAGAAGAAGGCTGCACTGCCGCATTAGTAATACCTATTTTCACTTTATGTGATATAAATATCGTTGATATAGAGGCCTTATAACATATCAAATGGAACTCATTCATTGTGAAAAAAACAAATTTAAGCATTATTAGACCACACAATGAATTTGATGAGCTTTTTCCAGATTCAAAACAATTCTGACATAATTAATTTTCTGGAGTTCATTACCCTGTGAACCATTTCCGGAGCTAAAGAAAGTGTTTGACAAAATTTAATGATTTCGTATTTGAAGTTGTACATACTAGATTGGTGAGTCAAGCTTATTTTAATCCATGGAAAATTGATTAGAAAGCAAATAAAAGGTCGCGCAGCAAAAAAAGTGATTGTCAAATTTGAAGAATTCTCTGCTGCTCTCAGTAACAAATTTAACACCAAACATTGAAAGACTAGCGGAATCCAAACAGGCTCAAATGTCCCATTAATGGCAAGTAATGTTAATGTGTTGTAATAGATATTGTTTTACATAAAATAATTAAAATATTAAATCATTTAAAAATGTTAATTAATGTCTATTATGAGTTGTATGGCGCATCTGAACTCGTCTGTGAAAAAATTGGCGCATGGTATGGAAAAGGTTGGCCACCCCTGATGTAGTGCATTACAGTCTCCATAAGTAGTGACAGAAGCTGCTTTTATTCATATTGAAATTGTGTTCTTTTTTTTAAGAAAGATTTTCAAGCAAACATGAATGAAACATTTTCAAACATTTCAAACTTCTACTTTCGTGTTAATGGTAAGTAAAAAAGGATTTATGAATGCCTCATGTGATAATAATCAATAGATAAAACATAAACATATAGAGGAACAATTACAAAATTTTTTTTCTTAATTTTTTTTTTAAACCAGTTACAGGAGCAAATTCGGCGAACCATAGAATCCATACTGTATAATCTTTGCTAAGTGCACGTCATTCATCGATATATATATATATATATACATTAACTTACTAATATATATATATAATATCTATTATATATATATATATCTGATATATAATATATATAATATATAATATATATATATAAAATAATATATATATAATATATTAATTATATATATATATAATAATATTATTATAATATAAATATATATATTATATATAATATTATATATATATATATAATATTATATATATATATATATATAAATATATAAATATATATATTATATTATAATATAATTATAATACATTATTATATATATATATATATATATATATACTATATATATATATATAATTTATATATATATATATATATTAGTATATATATAATATATATAGATAATATAATTACATGCGATAATAAGATATAGATATATTATAGAAAAATATAGTTATATATATATATAATATATATATATAGATATATACTATATATTATATATATATAGATACGCTATATATATAGTTCTTATTGAGTATATATATAGTAATAAAGTAATAATATTTATATAGTATAGTCATATATGTAGTTACACAATTGTAGTTATATATTAAATTTTTTAGTATAATTTATTCATAAAATATATATGATATTATATATATACTATATTTTGATAATAATTAATAATTATTATAAAGGGCTGATGAAGCGAATATATATATATATATATATATATATTATATACAAACAGTTAGGTATTATAATTATTATACTATGCGGTAATATTATATTATATATTGAAATTTTTTTAAGTTAAACTCAGATTACTGTTGCGAGCCACATTTGCATTGTTAAGGAAAGATTACTAGCACGTGGTAACTATCCTCACACAAAGGCGTGAACTTCAAATAACTATTTTCTCTAATCTAAAAAGGCTCAAAAGATATTTATTCAATCTTACAGGAGAAGTAAGCTAAAAGAATTTGTTAGGATTAAAGTGGAGTTTCAATAAGGCGTACGACGATATAGATAGAAACAGGAGGAGAAACGTCTATTCAATAGATTATGCAAAAAGAGAAATTAATTGCTGAGATTAAGAGATAAATTGGGAAGATTTTGTTTATGATTAGTGGGGTAATAAATATTAATGAGCACAGTTCTTTCTATTTTGAAATGCTTATCACCGATAATTTACATATACTTATTTTAATATATATTAACTTAACGTCCTAAATATATACCTATATATTAAATAATATAACCTATAATCCTAAATATAATATTACTCATATTATAACTCATAAAATCACATAATAATTTTAAACTTATATAATATACCTTAAATCCATATAAATCATAAAGCCTTAAAAACCTAACACGTGACGTTAACCTATAACCTATAACTACTAACTATCATTAAATCACTAAACCTATAAACTAATAACTGAGCAGATATTATATATATACTGAAGTTTATATAATATTATATATATATATATATTGAGAAAATCATTTTCTATGAGTACTTATATTCATCCAATCACATTATATATTTGTATAAATTGAATTATAGAGAAATATAATATATAGTATATATAGTATGAGTATATATATATATATAAATATTATATATATATATATTAAATATATATATATATAATAGAGATAATAGTTATAATATATATATATAATATTATATTGTATATAATATATAAGTATATATATGATATTTATATATATATATATATTATAATATATATATTAATATAGGAACTAACTTACTATTAGATTGGTAACATGATAGTAAAAGATGATAAAGAAGTAATAATAGCATACTACTATATCTTATATATGATATATAAGGTTATAGTATACTATACTACAATATAATCTTTAATTAGCAAAACCCCTAATAAATTTTTTATTGCTACGGACCTTTGTATATATATAGATATATATATATGATCTATATATATATATATATCGACAGTTTTATAAAAAAAATAATAAAAAAATGACAAAGTCTAGAAATTTCGATTTTAAGGATATATAATTATTCAAATAAATAAAATTTCATTAAATATATATATATACGATATACGGTATATATATATTAGTAAAATTAAACAATGCCTGTAGGAAATTAAATGCATTTTTGAAGGGACTATGTATCTCTGCAATAGTAAATCCTGACTATAGTATAGCGTTATATATATATATTATATATATTATATATATAATATATAGTATATATATATATAATATAATATTAATATTAGTATAGATATATATATATATATATAAATATATATATATATATATATTAATAAGGTATTAATATTATGAGATCTCTTTATTACAAATATACAGTGAGCCTAAACATATTACTATATGCAATGTTTATATCTAGTATTTATATTTATATATATTATAACTTTTATATTAAATTTAAATAAAAAAAATATATTTTGAATAAAATTTTATCTTATATAATGTAACCCGGTGAAAAGTGGGGAAGATAGGATTTTACCTGATACTAGTCGGCTAATAAATAATTTTTTAAAGGATTTTCATATATATATATATATATATTATATAGTGATTATATATATATATATATAGTATATATTAGATATTATTATATAAATATATATATATATATAATATATATATATATATATATATATATATTATATTAGTTATATGATTATAATTTATAGGTAATATATATAATATAATGTATAGTTATATATATATAGTAGTTATATATATATATAATATAATGGGGTAGAGTGGAGAAGGCTTGGAAGAATATAAAATTAATAGTAGTATATATATTAATATATAGGTGAAATTTGGTTTAGGAATATGAGAATATAGGTTATTAATGTTAATATATATATATATATATATATTAAGTAGTTATATATTAAGGTTATAATTATAGTATTATTAATTACTCATTAAATATTAACGCACCACTATAGAAGGTGTACGTAGAAAAATGAAAGGTTAAGAAAAGGTTGGTATAGAAACGCGAAAGAGCAGTCTTTATGGGACGATATTGACAATGAACATGGGTGGGGATTCATCCCTAGGCGAGATAGTGTTGGATGTAGTAGAGAGTCCAAGGTTGTAGCCAAAGAGTCATCGGCGTGTAGGGCTTTGGAGGTATTACGCGGGGCCGCTGCAAACCATCAAATATCAGTCGCTTCTGGCAAGGATTGACTGGCCTGACATTCGTGCTAGAATGCTCTAGATGTGAGTCCGTGAGGGTCCGTGGAGTAAGGGTTGCGCTGTGTCGATTGACGTTCCTTGGTGGTTATTCCACAAAATGTTCGATTGGGGTTTTGAGGTCCAGGACTATATGCGTGGCCACTCCAATCACGCCGGGAAGTTTGAACCGTCTAAAGATAGTCATCACACCATTGAAGCCGTCGTGTTGTCTTTGCTATGTCAATGCGAAGTTAGGATGAATGAAGTGACCGACGTGGGGGCATTATTGGCTACGACATATGGTTCGAGGATGTCTAGTGATATACCTTTACGGCTGTAGAGGTGCCTCCCATCGAAGATGTGGGACAGAACTCGTATGGGCTCGTATTAAAGAAAGGATATAATACCTCCCCAGAACCTTATACCGAAGCGCTACCTCTCCAAACGGTGGCACCGGTAGCACATATTGGAGCATGGCGCGCGCTCGAGCCTGCTAGGCTTTGTCAGTTTGTTTTGTTGGATCCGTGGTAGATACTTCTAGGCGTACAGAGGCCTATTCCGAGTGCTAAGTGGTAAAGAGGACCGGTAAGGGTGGGCTCTCTACTTTTTCGACTTGCGTTCATATTATATCTACTACTTTTCTGGTTTCAAGGCGATTGTGAATTCACCGTGCATTCCTAATTTACTGGAAAGACTACGAAGGGAGGATATGAATGAGATGATATAAATATATATAACCAAATATTTATTTTTATACCATAAATTGTATTCGTAAATACTACTATTATGAATATATAATATTATTATATAACTTATATATGAAATATATATCTAGATCCTAATATTATATATATTATCTTCATATAGTACTATAATTATCATATTATATATATACGGGTTGATATATATATATATATATAGTTATATATATATATATATATTATATATAAATATATATATATATCGCATATATAATAAATATTATTACAATTATATATATATATACAGCAGAGGTGGGCATATATATATATTGCTATATATATATATATATAATAACTTTGGATTATAATAACTATATGAAATAATTACTAATATTACTAGAAGATATATTATAATTTTATATTTATAATATATAAAAATAATAAATATAAATATAGGTATATATGTGTATTAAAGGAATATAGGTATATAATATTACCCTACTTATGGACAAAGTTACATTAACGGCCGCACAATAACTTTGGAACGGGGAGATCGGATCCAAAAAAAAAATTTCACACACGGGTAGCATCTATGATACATAAATAGATGTTCTAGGGTCGAATTGAATTTTTTTTTTTTTTTACCGTGTTCTAGGGGCGAAAATATAAGCAATAATATACTGTATACTTGTAAAGGTATGTCTACAACAGGCAACCTTAGGGGGCTCGCGGAGCCGAGCGGGGAAAACAGGGGGGGACGTTTTCCAACCCTCGTTAGCGGAGGTGCGCAGAGGAACACCCACGCGAACACCCAAATAGCCGCCAAAGTACGGGGGTTTCCGGGAGACCCTCCCGGAGGGTGGGGAAATAGTCCTACCCGTTGGATTCCCCGGTAAGCAAAGACTCTCCCGACTCCTGCCATTGGGTTGCGGTATACGCCTGGTATCTTTAGTTAAAAAAACAAAACAAAAACTATGCTCGAAAGTCTATTTATTTATTGACGAGTAACGTATAAAGTGCTCTTCACTTAGCTATTATTCAACTCATATTACAATACTATTAACAAGTAATTTCTTTCCTTATATTTTACATTTTCCTAAACTAAAATAATTCTTACCAGGATTCCACTAAATTGTATTCCTTTTGCCACTGTAACTGATTGAGTTTTGAGATTCATATAGTCATTATTATTTTTTATTATGTATTTTTATTTGTTACAATGTTCGTCCACATAAAACGTTCATTATTTATTGAATGATAATCTTAGATGGCTAGCCTGTGAAACGTCTTTTTTGATCGAGCTCGCCGTTCCGTGAGGTGGCGAGTTAACTTTTACCGTATATGGTTTATTAAATATAATTATATATATATAATATATTATACTACATAGTATATAGTATTCAACTATATATAATATATTATATACAATAGTACTAGTCATATATATATATACTATTACTCTATTAGACAGTGAATAATAAGCGTATATATATATATATATATATTATATATATATATATATATTATATATTATAATATATATATATATATTATATATATATATATATATTATATATGGTAACGCTAGATAACGATCCTTGATATGGTTAAGACTCTTTTTAATATATTGCGAGAACATTTTCTCGTAAATGATAAATGGTCTTATTTTCTTCATTTGGCTTCAAAAAAATTTTATTTTCAGCTGCATTGCAATCACTAACGAGGACCGACTGGAGCTCCAATGGCGGCGGAGAACTCTCTTATGTAATTTTCACCACTGCCGCTCATTGAAGTAGGTCCATTTCACACCCTCTCGGTTTTGTTTTTTAGAGGACTTTATTATCGGATATTTTAATGGAGTTCTTCAGTGTTGTCTTTTCAGATCCTCAGAATTTTTCTTCCTTCTTATATATTTGGTAAATAAGCACAACGTTATCGCAGATCGTTTATGCTCTCGACAAAGGATCTTTATATTGGAGAATTTAATTACTTACGTTTTAGATGAATGTGTTGGACTTATAAAGCAACTCAGAATATTACGCGCAAGAGAAATAATCTCACCACAGGGAGCGAGAGTAACGTATCCAATGACCAAAGGATCTTTGTATTTTCAGATTTAAAATATTTTTTGTTCCAGACACGTATGTATAATAATAGCGTTAGTACCACATACTACTCACACACACCACAGCAACCTAGCAAACAAACAAGTATCCATAAGACTCACTTTCACAGCAGGAGGCCACCACCACAGAACTAATAGTAAGTATAGGGATGGTATTATATATATATTTATACTAGATACATCTCACGAATAAATCCAACTACACTCTAACTTTATAATTACATCGGCGAGAATGGACATCTACGGGCAACTTTGTCTTCTAACGTTTATAAGATTTTCATTAAGCCTTATATGCACTACTCTCGATCTAATATATGTAATAAACATATAGGTATAAACGGATGGGACACTATATATAGAATATATGAGGAGTAGAGGTAGGTGAATAAGAGGAGATAAGCGATTACTACCAAAAATAATCCAGGTTGTATGTAAGATTATAGTAAGGCAAAACTTGAGATATCAGGCCAAAGATGAGTATCTCTACTGATTCCGTCTAAGTGTTGTTGATTTTTTTTTTTTTTTTTAGAACATACTATAATATATGATACTAACAATGAATTGAAGTGGTGACGGACAGTTATTTCAAAACTGCTATATGCTCTAATACTTTTTTAGCATCACATCGAATTATCAACTTTTTTTTAAGAAAAAATGATATAACCTTTAAAGGTACGGACTCTTTACAGAAAAATCAATTACATATTTTGAATCAGAATATAAAAGCTTATTACAAATATGGGTAAAAAAAAAAATTAAAAAAAAAAAATTAAAAAAAAAAATGAATGATCTCGAACGGTACGGACACTACAGAAAAACCAAATTACA
>JABUQX010021289.1:95000-113663 GCA_015478945.1 Trachelipus rathkii | reverse complement strand
GTCCCACCAAACGGATACCAAAGATATAATCTGGCAAGCTCCAAAAAAAACAAAAAAGATTTCATGACACAGAGTCAAAACAAAAGATTTCATGGCAGAGCAAAAACAAAAGATTTTGTGTCAGAGTCAAAAACAAAAGATTCATGGCCAGAGTCAAACAGCAAAAGATTTTCATTGCGGCACGTAGTCAAAAGCCAAAAAAGGATTTCATGGCAGAGTCAAAAACAAAAGAAGCCCAGGACCTTTCTATGGACAGAGTTCCAAAAACAAATATTTCAATGCAGAGCAAAAAACAAAAGATTTTTGTGGGTCCCAGAGTCAAAAACAAGGACAGATTTTGCATGGCAGACGCAAAAGCAAAAGATTTCATTGCAGAGCAAAAGCAAAAATTTCTGGCAGGGAGTCAGCCAACAAAGAATTTCATTGGTGAGAGGTCAAAAAAAACCAAAATTTCATGGTTAGAGTCAAAAACAAAAGATTTTATGGCAGAGTCAAAAAAAAGATTTCATGGTAGAGTCAAATACCAAAGATTTCATGGCAGAGTCAAAATCAAAAGATTTCATGGCAGAGTCAAAAACAAATGATTTCATGGCAGAGTCAAAAACAAAAGATTTCATGAGAGTCAAAAACAAAACATTTCATGGCAGAGTCAAAACAAAAAAGATTTTTCATGGCAGAGTCAAAAACAAAAAGATTTCATGGCCGAGTCAAAAAAAAAAAAACAAAAGGATTTCATGGCAGAGTCAAAATCAAAAGATTTCATGGCAGAGTCAAAAACAAATGATTTCATGGCAGAGTCAAAAACAAAAGATTTCATGGGAGAGTCAAAAACAAAAGATTTCATGGCAGAGTCAAAAACAAAAGATTCCATGGCAGAGTCAAAAACAAAAGATTTAATGGCAGAGTCAAAAACAAAACATTTCATGGCAGAGTCAAAAACAAATGATTTCATTGCAGAATCAAAAACAAAACATGGACCTCATGGGTTATACCGGAACTAAAAATAAAATTAGTCTGAAAAGTTTGCAACCCTGATTTATTATCAAAGAAAGCAACACAAAAATTTTTTTTTTAAAGAAAAAATAAAAAGAACACAATTTGTTGGTTAAGAGCTTCACTTTCATTATATATATATATATATATATATATATATATATATATATATATATTATATATATATATATTATATATATATATATATATATATATATATATATATATATATATATATAATTGGGTTCTTTTTCGTTAAAGCCCCCACATAGATATATCTATTATTTTATTAAACTATCGATTTTTTTAAACACTTACGAATTTGGAATCAGCGTATAAAGCTTATTACCATAGTGTAAAAAAAAAATACAGACTATATGAAAAGTCGTTTTATGATTTAAAACCAACGAACACCCTAGAGTAGACCGCATAGATATCAGGAGTCAGGGTCTCTCGGCGTCTACCGGTGGACGACGGGGGCTTTCGTCCCCCCTCTGTCCCCCATCGGCTCGAGCCCCTTAATGAATATATATGTTTCCTTGAACTTCAATTTTTTTTAGGGGGCTTGAGCCGATGGGGGACAGAGGGGGGACGAAGTCCACCCCCCGTCATCCACCTAGAGGCCGAGAGATCCCGATTCCTGATATCTATGTGGTCTACTCTAGGGTGTTCGTTAGTTTTTAAATCATAAAGCAACTTTACTTATATAGGCTTTTTTTTTTTTTTTTTTTTTTTTTTTTTTTTTTTTTTTTTTTTTTTTTTTTTTTTAACACATGGTAATAAGCTTTTATACACTGATTCCCAATATTTTAATTGTTAAAAAAATTGACAATTTAATAAAATAATCGATATATCGATGTGGGGGCTTTAACGGAAAAGAACCTATAATTGTTATTTAAACATTAAATTGTGAAATATCGTTTAAAAATTAAATTAACATGAAATAATTTTTTTTTTCTCTTCATTTTTCCTTCACACAAATTCACATGAATGCGATTTGAACATAGTTCTTCTAGTTCCACACCGTGTTTTGTTTTTCATTTTTAAAAGGAACCAATCATTCTCTATGTTTTGTGTAACATAACTTAAATTTAGGAATTATTTCAAATTTTTTTAAAAATTTCACTCCATCAATTTCCGTTACTATATGTTTATCAAACCAACTCAAATTATACTCGATAGCGTCGGGCGGGGTGACCAGGCCCGCCTCTTTAGGAGGGGTGATTCGGTCCACTCTAAATAAAATAAAAAATAATAAAAAAAAAAAAATTATTTTTTGCTCATTTAATAGCCACGCGGTAGTACTACAAGTTTTATTTAGATCATATTTAATTTTAGAAAGTTTTTATAATTTTAAAAAATGTTAGAAATTAGGGTACAAAATTGTCCTTCAATAGAATTTCACTTTTGAAAAATGTGAGTTTTTAACTTCCGTTATAAAATGAAAAATTGTGGATTGATTTTAATTATTTTTTCAGGATACACTCGAGTATGTTAGCTTTAAACTGGCAAAGATAAAATTTTTTGATACTGCAAGACCTAGTATTCAGTGGCTCAAATGAGAAATTGGGGCCTATTTCCTGATTCACACTCACCGCTATAAGAAATGACTTGGCGAGGTGGTGTGTTTGACTCGAGCTGCCATGAAATCTTTTACCACCTATGTTTTCTAATTTTTACGGGTATATATCTTCACTCATTGTTTATTACCGCTCTAATTAATATTAGTTTAATTGTTATTATAGAAAACGTCTTATGCCACGTTATTGATAAAATTAGATGCGTTTTGACTTTGTACAATCAAAATGATAAGCTTTAATAAAAAAAATGACGAACTTTTCTCATAAAAGAAGTGGCTATGAACACTTTCTTGCCAGTGAGAGAGAGGTGAATCTTTATGTTATCTCTTGACACTTATTTCTGTCCAATTATAATATCGTCTATTTTTGTTTATTTTGACATCACATGCCATTATGATTGACCTTCTATTTTTGTTTATTACTTATTATTATAATTATTCTATTCAATGAATATTTATATGTATTTATATTGATATATTTATTAAACTTACCTGGCGTAAGAAATTAAAAATATCTCCTATTATAGATTGTAATTTTATGTAACGAACAAGTACTGAGAACAATTGTAACAGAATGAGTATCTTTTCGCGTGATTGTTGTACTTCAGCACACTTCTGAACAAAATGGTGTGCTCCGTCGTTTGTGTACCTCTTGCGGGAATCCCTCCTGCCAATGAACAATGCCGTTTCTAGTGTCTGATCTCAGTGAGTGTAAATCTCAAACTTTAATAACAACATTTTTGATTAAAATATTAGAATTACTATTATATTATTTTTTTGGCACTTATTGACCTGGTCTTCCGTCCGTGATTTACAATAAATAATTTATACAATTGTTTTAAGACTTTAGGCCCGGAGAGTACGGGTGAGACCAAGTGGATAATACCTATAAGTGTTCCAAGTCACCCCGCTCCGACGCTAGTCCTCATTGTTTATTTCTTTCTAATTTGTTTATCTTCACCTGGACCCCTTGCGTACAATGAGTGAGTATTCAATAATAGTTATATTTTATAACAATCACACACCAAAGAATGAATTCTCTATATTATCGACAATCTATATGAGCGAAGCCTAAAATCGCTTAAATATATGAACAAGTCTCTTTTTTATGATATATTGAGAGACATACAGTCGTAATGAAAAAAAAATCTTTTAGTTTATTATAATGAAATTATACGCACACCATTTTGCAATATACATAATTTTCTTTTTTTTTCGTTCCGCGTATATTTCCTGTAATCAATGGACCACCAAACACTCAATCATTGGACTGAATCAAAATAATATGATGATTTTGTGTTGTGCAGCGAGTCTCTATATTATGAAAATATAAAAAGACCTTCATTGGTGGCTAGTATTCTAAGAAACCATAACAAATGAAAACATTTCTACTTGTGTTCCGAGTTTCTTAATAGACCCAAAATCTACTTTTCATGGCATTAGACCATTCAGGAAAATCTTTACAAAGATTGATTTTGGTATATCATGACAGAGTCAAAACAAAAAGATAGCATTCCTAGATCAAATGTGGACACTAGCGTATGTTCCTAGTTTCACATATAGTTATATTAGCAAAAGACTTTATCATGTGCAAGAGTCAATGGAAATACTTAAACAATTGGTATAGATTTCTATGACTCTCTAGTGACAAATGCTTTCTATATAAAGCCTGTATTATAATGTAGTTTCATAGCGCGATTGTATCAAAAAAACTATATTAAGATTTTGTTTTTTGTTGGCAAGCAGGTTCCAAAGGGCACATTGAATAAAGCAAAGCAGAAATGAGTTATTTTGTTTTCATTTGAGTGCTCTAGTTGCTCAAAAAATCAAATCTAATATGATGCTAGATTTAATTTGACGTGCCCGTCCAGAGTCATACAAGCACAAAAAGATGAAATTGCGTTTTGTGTTTTGAACTTTCATTGCCATTGAATCTTTGTTTTTGAATTCGCAGTGCAAATGAAATTATTTGTTTTTTGACTCTCTCCAATTGATAATCTTACCATAATGTTTTTTTTTGAACTGCCTATTATGAAAAATTCTTTTTTTTTTGGTGACCTCGAGCCATGAAATGTTTTGTTTTTGACCCACCTGCCAATGAATCTTGACTTTTGTTGACTTCTAGAAAGACCAAAAATATGAAAATCCTTATCAATAAATGGTTTTTGATCTGCCACAAAAAATATTTTGTTTTGATCGCCATGAAATGGTTTGTTTTTTGATCTGCAATGAAAGTTACTTTTGTTTTTTGATTCTAAGGTTAATGAAATATTGTTCCTATTGGCGTTTTGACCCATACTAGGCCATGCATAGGAAATCATTTTGTAATTTACAAATAGGATTTATTTTGTATCTTTCTGACAAGGGGAAAACTCTTGTTTCTTTGGTAAATGACCTGCCAAAAATCTTTGGTGTCAGTAATAGACCTCGCAGACGACTCTCTTTGTTTGTTGGTTGTGTTCCAGTTTTTTATGCATCTTTTTTGTTGAAAATCTTGTTCTTTTTATTACTATACTAAATGATGTTTTTATTTTTTTTGATCTGCCATAAATCTTTGTATTTTGACTCTGCCAATTAAATCTTTTGTTTTTGACTGACATGAATTCCTTTTGTTTTGACTCTGCCCACAAAATCTTTTGGTCTGCTTGCATGAATCTTGCTTTGAACTCTGCAAAATGAAATCTTTTTTTCTGGAACTGCCCCAAAATGAAATCTTTTGTTGAGATGGCCAATTACTTTTGGTTTTGACTCTGTTCCATGAAATTTTGTTTTTGGAACCCCATATCCATGAAAATTTTTTGGTTGTTTGACTCCCCCCGCACGTTAGTTACCGCCCCAAACCAACACCAGCAGATAACCGCAACGATGCGCCCAGAAAAAACAGAGTAGGTCCGCCGGCCAAAGGAAGCCAACGGCCCGAAAGCATTTATTTTTAAAAAAACAAGATTTTTCATGTCAGATGTCAAAACTTCAAAAAAAAAAACAAAAAAGAGTTTCATGGGTGAGGCAACGAGTCAAAAAACCAAAAGATTCATACAGAAATCAAAAAAAAACAAAAGCATTTTCATATTTCTTGCAGAGTCAAAAAAAAAAAACAAACATTTCATGGGCCTAATTTTCAAAAAAACAAAATATTTTGTTCGGCAGAAGGTCAAAAAAAAAACAAAGATTTCATGTAGAGAATCAGAGAAGGGGCCCAAGAAGTCAAAAAAAGCAAAAGATTTCATTGGCAGAGTTACAAAATACGGAAAAACATTTTCATGGCCGATCAAAAAAAAAAAAAAAAAAAAGATTATCCCCATGCGGCACACCAGTTCAAAAACAGAAGAATTCATGAGAGTCAAAAAGCAATAAGATTTCATTTTTTGAGAAATCCAACAAAAACAACAAAAGATTCATAGGCAGGAGTCAAAAACACAAAGATTTTCAATGGCCGAAGCGTGCAAAAGCAAAAGATTTCCATTGCCAAGAGTCAAAAAACCAAACCATTTCAACAAAACATGGCCGAGTCAAAAAAAAAAAGATTTCATGGCGGCAGTCAAAAACAGAAGATTTCATGGAGAGAAGAGTCAAAAAAACAATCAGTTTCATTGCAGAGTCAAAAAACAATAATTTCATGTCAGGAGTCAAAAAACAAAAGGAATTTCATCGTCACAGAGTCAAAACAAAAGATTCATGGAGAAGTCAAAAACAAAAGATTTCATGACAGAGCTATCTATGAAAGCAAAAGAAAATTTAATGCTTGTATGTGTTCAACATATACACCCAAGAATTGATTCAATCTTTATGTCAGTAATCATATAAGACAAATAAGATTTGCAGGCACAGAGTCAAAACATGAAAATGAGTCTATAGCAGAGTCAAAAGCAAAAGATTTCATTGCAGAGTCAAAAACAAAAACATGATTCAGGCCGAGTTCAAAAAAAAAGATTCATGGCCATGTAAAAACATAGATTTCATAGAGTCAAAAACAAAGATTTCATTGCAGAGCAAAACCAAAGATTTCATGTCAGAGTCAAAAACAAAAGATTTCATGTCAGAGTCAAAAACAAAAGATTTCATGTCAGTCAAAAACAAAAGATTTAATGGCAGAGTCAAAAACAAAAGATTTCATGGCAGAGTCAAAAACAAAAGATTTCATGGCAGAATCAAAAACAAAAGATTTCATGGCAGAGTCAAAAACAAAAGATTTCATTACAGAGTCAAAAACAAAAGATTTCATTGCAGAGTCAAAAACAAAACATTTCATGGCCGAGTCAAAAACAAAATATTTTGTGCAGTCAAGTCTTCTGATTGAATAGAAGTCCAAAAAACAAAAGATTTCATGGCAGAGTCAAAAACAAAAGATTTCATGTCAGAGTCAAAAACAAAAGATTTCATGTCAGAGTCAAAAACAAAAGATTTCATGGCAGAGTCAAAAACAAAAGATTTCATGAGAGTCAAAAACAAAAGATTTCATGACAGAGTCAAAAACAAAAGATTTAATGGCAGTGTCAAAAACAAAAGATTTCATGGCAGAGTCAAAAACAAAAGATTTCATGGCAGAGTCAAAAACAAAAGATTTCATGGCAGAGTCAAAAGCAAAAGATTTCATTGCAGAGTCAAAAACAAAACATTTCATGGCCGAGTCAAAAAAAAAAGATTTCATGGCAGTCAAAAACAGAAGATTTCATGAGAGTCAAAAACAAAAGATTTCATTGCAGAATCAAAAACAAAAGATTTCATGGCAGAGTCAAAAACAAAAGATTCAGTGGCAGAGTCAAAAACAAAAGATTTCATGGCAGAGTCAAAAACAAATGGTTTCATGCCAGTCAAAAGCAAAAGATTTCATGGCAGAGCCAAAAACAAGAGATTTCATGGCAGAGTCAAAAACAAAAGATTTCATGGCATGAGTCAAAAACAGTCACCCTCCAAAGATTTTTTATTTACAAAAATATGAAAAGTTTTATATGTCTTAATCTAGTATTTAATAATAATAATAATAATAATAATAATAATAATAATAATAATAATAATAATAATAATAATAATAATAATAATAATAATAAAGGCTTTGAACAAACAAACAATTTCCTTTTTCATGAAACGGTTCAACTTAAAAAAAAAATTGCATTTAACTAACAAGTTTTCAACATCGACATTACTTGAATCTAAAGCACATTGGGTTTTAATCCAACAATTAAAATCTATTTTAATTTAAATGGTTTAAATATTGCAGAGATATTTTGTATTTTTTTAATTTTAAAAAAATTGGTGATAATCATCCATATATTTCATTTGTATTCATCTCTCAATAAAAATATTGTTTTTAAGTATTAGTCCAATCCTGACTCATGCCCCAAAAATCATCTCAATCTCTTTCCTATTGATTTTAAAGTTTTTTTTGTTTGTTTTTTTGACGTGTTGATTGATCTTCAAATGAGATTGCCTCTTTTCATGGATCTTTAGCACAATTTGATATTTGATATTTGGTTGTATAACATCCCTTTAGACTTACATCTTTATATTTAATTTCAGATCTCTCCCAACATTGAAACAAACTTTGCTTTACCAGATAACATTAAAAATGAAGAATTAGACCAAAAATCATCAATAAAGTCAGAAATGAGGGAATCAAATGCTGAATTTGGGTTTGATGAAGAGCTTGCCAACATGGAATTCATAAAATCTGATAATCCGATGATTGCAGAGAAGTCAAGTGCTAAATATGTAATTCTTTTGTTATTTTTTTGCTCGTTAGAAACATTAATTAAGAGAACAGAAATTAATATTATTATTATTATTATTATTATTATTATTATTATATTATTATTACCCTCCGTTAACGTACCCTACCTTGTTGGGGTGGGGGGCTCAGATATCTTTTTCAATTGATATCTACGAAGCAGTATGTTTTTGTTTTGGTTGATTTTTCACCCCTCCTTTTTTGGTTGCCCTACTTTCCATTTATATTCTATATTATTTTTATTATTATTATTATTATTATTATTATTATTATTATTATTATTATTATTATTATTATTATCCTGTTCTTCTTACCCGTCCCTTCTCCTCCGTTTTCTGTAGGTACTACCCTATGTATTCTTGATCTCTCTTCTGAGAGTCTCACCATTCCCCTGCTTCCTGGTGGCTACCGGGCTGTTGTCTCTGTGTACATCATATGCCCATCTTGCCCTCCTTCCTACGTGGGTTAGGGTACAGGTGTTCTGGCCTTTCACCGTGCCGCCTATTGTCCCGAACCTTGTCTATACTGTGAGGAGTCTGTTCTGCACTTGGGCGCATAATCTTGGGCTCCGCGTCCTATCCGTGTGGTGAATGGCTTTTATTTTTCATCTTCGGGACTGGTGGACGCGGGTTCCGGAGAGGTTTCCCGAGGCCACACCCATGGCCCACCCTACGGGGTGGGGTTTCTAGGAGGGAGTTATAATACTCTGGGTCTGTGGTTGGCGCGGTTACTGCGGTTACACTCCCGGGATTTATGCTTATATTCATCATTTGTGTGTATATATATATATATATATATATATATATATTATATATATATATAGATATAATATGTAAATATACAAGTATATATATTTATATATATATTTTACTATATATTATATTATATATATATAATATATATATATATATATATATATATATTTTTGGCTTTTGTGGAAAAATCCTCAAAATATACAAAATAAGAAATAAGGTTTCTTTTACGTTGCCATGACAACCAGTGTTTTAAAAGCATTATAATTATGCTTTCTTGGAGGCACAAATCGAAATTCCTCCAGTCAATGATCCTTATGAAAAATAATGTTTCGCAGGAGAATAAAGAACTTGATATAAAATAAGCGTTCTTGTATAACATTTTAAACATTTTTTTAATAGAATAAATAGTAATTTGAATTATTTTATTACATTAGTTGCTTTTATTTTTTTTAGAGGAGCCCGGCCTCCTGTTCTTCCCCCGTAAAACCACGCCTGAATATATATATATATATATATATATAGATACTATATATATATATATATATATATATATATTATATATATATTATATATATATAATATAATATTATATAAATATATAGTATATATATATATATATATATATATAATAAAAAATAATAATAATATAATTAATAATAATAATAACTTAATGATTATTATTAAGTTGGTCTCGTACCTATGTGTGGCTCGCGTAAAATTTTGAAATTCTTAATTTGCTCGCGATAGAGCTAAAGGTTGGGCACCACTGCCCTATAGTATAAAATACAATTCGCCTCCTTGAAGGACCTGTGGCTCCTGCCCAGTGAAGGTAGGCTGGTGTTCCTGGAATTAGCATGCTTCCCGTATAACAGGAGTCTAGGCGGCAATAAATGATTAATATTATATATATATATATATATATATATATATATATAGTATATATAGCTATATATTTATATATAATATAATATATATATATATATATATATATTATATATATATATATATATTATATATATAGGTGTTAAATATTGCATAATAATGACATTCTTTCTTTCTCCTGTAAAAAACTTTCCTCAAAGACTTACAAGATTGATCCTGACAGTGACTTAAAAATTTTAGTGCCTTAAAAATTGCGGGAGGGGGCCATGGCCCCCCTCCGAAATTAGATGCCCCACTAATATATATATATATATATTATACTATATATATACATATATATATATATAATATATATATTATTATATATATATAGTATATATAGATATATATATTATATATATATATATATATATATAGATATATATATATATATATATATATAGTATACTATTATATACTATTATATATATATACTATATATACCTGACGGGTACCTCAAGGGACTTTATCCTCAACAAAATAACTAGCTATGGATTATTTGTAGTATTAGATATATAATATATATTATTATAGACTAGTATATATAATGATATATAATAATTATATATATATATATTCTACTATATTATATATATTATTATATATATATATATAAATATATATATACCTATTATTATTAATATATAATATATTATATATATATGTTGGATGAGAAGGAACGGACGATGCAGAGTGTAGTAGTGGGAAAGTTGTGAATGGCAGGAAGTGGCTGGTGCAATTAAATCGTTGGTGAATGCAAAGGACTAAGTCATTGATGTGTTGCTAGGGTCTTACATGAGGGGTATGTTGTTACCTGTGTTATTGTATGGTAGTGAGAATATGCGTTGGATAAGAAAGTATTATGATTCTAAAGATTCAATGTTGTTCAGATGGGACAATCTTAGGGGTATGTGCTAGGTGTGAGAAGGATTGATAAAGAGAGGAATGAACGTCCCTTAGAGAGTAGTCCTTTGGTGTGAAGAGAAAGCGGTACAGAGAGAGAATAAATGAAAGATTTGAGATGGTTTGTCATGTGGAAGGTCATGAATGATAGTAGGTGTTAGCGGATGTTATAAGTTGGCGAGTGTGTGGAAACCGAACGGCTGGAGCCGAAGAGAAACAGTGGAATTTGAGGTCGGTGAACGAATGTCTCCCCAACCGCAATACACCAGCACAGAACGGCCCACACAAACACAACAAACCAAGAAAACAAACACACACCAAGCACAAAAACCCAAGACAAAAACGAAACAATGAACGCACAACCTCAATAACGCCAAGCCAACCACAAAAAACCACAAATATAAAACCATCAAGCGAACAAACTAAACTCCGGACTGGAGACCGAAGAAAAAGTGGATTGAGTCGAGTGAACGAATGTCTGAAGGAGAGGAAATGTGAGTTGGCAGGTTAAGCGAGAATAAAGGTGTGCATGATAGGAGAGAATCGCGGGGTTTTTGAGGGGGTATGGTTGTGCCCACCTGGGCCAGGGGATAAACCCTTACATTGACGATTCATAGTGAGGGTCCGTCGCCGTCCCATGATGCTCTAGGGTGGATTTTCTGGTTGTGGCGAGCTCTCACTAATTAATGCGTACAGAGGCGGCGGGTAAGCTGGGTCTTTCTTTTTCAGACGTTTGTCATTGATTTACCTACTGCTTTCTTTTCGATGCTTGTACAGCACCTTACCACCAAGAGCAAAGAGGAAGGTGAAGAAGAAAGAAAGAAAGAAATACTATATATTATATATATACTATATATATATATATATAGATAATAATATATATTATATATATATATATATATATTATATATAAATATATATATATATATATATATATATTATAATATATAATATATATATATATATATATTATATTATTATATATAATATATATATATATAATTATATATATACTATTATAATATCATATATATATATAATTATATATATATATATATTATAAATATTATATAACTATATATATATATATATATATATATATATATATACATAATATATATATATAATATATATATAATATATATATATATATAATATATATTTATATATAATATATTATATATAATATATATATATATTATATATATATATATATATATATATATATATATATATATATTGTGCTTCTTTGGAATTTTTCTATGAAATTTTGTTGTGAATCTGAATATAAATTAAGAGAATAAATGTTTAGAACAATTTTGATATTCATCTGTTGGGAAATGGTGAAATTTATTCAACTTTAAAAAAAAAAAAAAAATTTTATTTAAAGTTTGTGAAATTTTTCGACTTTTCATTAACATTCATATAATTTTTTTATTTTATTTTGTTCATTTTCGTTTTTCAAAAAACAGCCCCCCACTAGTGATTGCTTGTCAAGGAGAAAAAGGTTCCAAAGTGAAAAGGACTTTCAAAAGGTTACCTCAAAAGTCAATAATGTGTGAAAAAAGGATTAACAAAAAAAATTGTGAATACCTCTGTTGCAAACATTGTAATTTAAATTTTGAAAGTAATGAAGAGTTGAAAAGTCATTTGAATCTGCACAAAAGAAAGTTTAAATGTGCCCATTGTAATTATGAAAGCAGTCGTAAATCAGACTTATGCTCTCATGTGCTAAATCACAGCACTATTAAATTATTTAAATGTTGTGAATGTGACTATAAGTGTAATCATAAAAGAAGTTTAAAAAAACACATGCTTACGCATCAAAAAATAAAATTATTTAAATGCTCTGAGTGCAACTATGAGTGTAATGAAGAAAAAGAAGTTAAGATAACACATGCTCACACATCAAAATATAAAATTATTTAAATGTTCTGAGTGTGATTATGAGTGTAACCAGAAAGGACACTTAATAACACACATGCTTACACATCAAAATATGCCTCCCCGCAGTTGTTTACCTTGTCGTTGGTGGGGGGGCTCTCTGGGACACTGTTGGGCAGGGTATACTGCCCTGCCCTGCAGTGTCTAGAGCGATAGCAACAACACATCAAGTTGACAACCAGAACCCCTACATTAGGTGGGCCTGTCAGGTTGGTGAAATGCTTGCACAGCTCACTGGATCCATTCATCAATATCAATAAATTTCGTAACACCTCGAATTTTCGAGAGAAATGATATAATGGTCTGGAGAAGAAACCAGCAACTCTGGTTCATTATGCACTGGAGTGGTGTGGTGGCATTTCCGTTTTCCAGAGGCGGATGCTTCTCACCCTTCCCTAGGTTTTCGGATGTGCCTCTTCCGCGCATCTGCCTCTCCCCGAAATCCTTCTCTTTCGTCTCTCAGTGCTAGTCCCCCGAGCAGTGAAAGTTCGATTCCCCGTACGTCAAACTGATTCGCTTACGCTGTTGGGCTGGTTTTTTGGGGACGTGGATGGCGTAGTGGTTAGAGCATCCGGTTATTGTTTACGCTGCGACGCGGTGTCCAATGTTCGAATCCCGCTGATGGAGAGTAAAATCTCCTGTGGCTCATTGAGTACTCGGCAATTATGGGATGAGAAAACCGGGTGCTTTAAAAACTACGCTTGAAACGTTCTTAGCGGGACCAGTTCCGACGGGTCGGTGTCTCGGGCGAGGAATCTGAACAGCTCGGGGACCGGGTAGTGATGAACGGAATGAGAATTCGGGCTGACGCTGTTGCATGCGAGATGTTCTGCCTTGGAGGATCCTGTGGACTCGCGAAGATGTGGGGTGCTTTCTACGCACTTCGGCACATGTTCAGGGGGCTGGGGCGTCAAACAAATCCTTCATCCTTAGGTCTAAGGTTTGGACCCGGATGAGGGATAAATACCTCCCTTAGAGGAGTGGAGGAAAAAAAAAAAAAAAAATAAAATTATTTAAATGTTCTGAGTGTCGACTATGAATGTAATTATAAAGGAAAGTTAAAAAGACACATGCTTACGCATCAAAAAATTATAAAATTATTTAAATGTTTTGAGTGCGACTATGAGTGTAATCGGAAAGAAAACTTAGGATTACACATGCTTACTCATCAAAATATAAAATTATTTAAATGCTCTGAGTGTGGCTATGAGTGTAATCAGAAAGGAAAGGGTTGAAAGTAGGTCGCATAATGTTCAAAATATAAATTATTTAAATGTTCTGAGGGCAGCTATGAATGTAATAAAAGAAGCTTAAGGTTACACATGCTTACTCATCAAAATATAAAATTATTTAAATGTTCTGAGTGTGACTATGAGTGTAATCGGAAAGAAAGCTTAAGATTACACATGCTTACTCATCAAAATATAAAATTATTTAAATGTTCTGAGTGCGGCCATGAGTGCAAACTGAAAGGAAACTTAAAATCACACATGCTAAAGCATCGAAATAACAAATTATTTAAATGTTCTGAGTGCAGCTATGAATGTAATCAGAAAGGTCAATTGAAAAGACACATGCTTAGTAAGCATGGAAATATGTAGCAAGCAACAACATAGTGAAGAACGAAAAGGGCGAAGCAGGTGTACTTATGGAACTAAAATACAATCAATGATAAGCGAAAATAGTAGGAGAGATCGGAAAAGTTTATGTATGACATTTATTGATTGCCAAAAGGCTTCCTCATTCAAGGTTGAAAGAAACTTTGAACATATGGAAATTAGGAGACCAACAAAGTTCCTTAAGTTGGAGATTAATAAGAGGAAAATGGATATTATAAGAAAAAAGATATTAGGGCTACTGTTGCAGTGGATGCGTTTTTAGACAAACTTGCATTCTATCGATTTTTTTTTAAATTCGTTTTTTCAATGGAATCTGAAAAAAGTATAAAATTTTCTTTGCTATATAGCAGGGTTGGCAAAAAAACCACTTTTTTTGAAAAAGCCCAGTGGGCCCGTTTTTTTTCGTTTTTTTTTCACATAAAACCCGAAAAAAACACGGGGAAAATTGTTTTTTTTCATTTTTCCTTTCCTTTTCAGCAATAACTGCAATTTCATATTAATTTAATTGTTTGTTTTCAAGTTATTATAAGTTTCATTATAACAGTAATGCCAAAGACTCTGGGATCCGGAAGAAAACTAGGAAAAGAATGGACTGAAGTTCTGAATGTCTAAGGCACCAGCAAAGTAAAATGTATATATTACAGTGATGCAATTAGCAATAAAATTGAAAGAATAAAAGTGCATCTGAAAAAATCTTGTAAGCGCTTGCCATATTCTGGCAAATCTAGTGAATCAAGTGCTAATACAACCGTTGAAAGTATGGATCTTACAGATGTAGAAGAAAGGGATTCATCTAATTTTCGATGGCTTCAAGACATTCAACAATGAAAACATGGTTATCTGTATCTGACACATCAAAAACTCAAAAGAAATTGTCTAAATATACCATTAAAATGGCAACTGCACAAAAAGAAATTCTTGATAAAAAAATATCAAAGTTTTTTTTATGCTAACAACGTCTCATTTTTAAGTATTGAATTGAAGTACTTTGTTGAAATGATACAAACCTTAAGACCTGGTTACTCCTCACCATCTCGAAAAAATCTAGCAGGTCCACTTTTGAACACCAGATTCTATGTATATATATAATATATATATATATATATATATATAATTACTATATATTATATTTTTATGATATAATATATATATTATTATATATGTATTATAAAAATTTATAAAAATAATATTTTATTTATAATTATATATTACTGTTATACAGTATATATAGCAACTGCACAAAAAGAAATTCTTGATAAAAAAATATCAAAGTTTTTTTGTTATTGCTAAACAACGTCTCATTTTTTAAGTATTAAATTGAAGTACTTTGTTGAAATGATACAAACCTTAAGATCTGGTTACTCCTCACCATCTCGAAAAAATCTAGCAGGTCCACTTTTGAACACAGCTTATATATATATATATATATATATATATATATATATATATATATTTGAACAAATATATTATATATAATATATATTATATATACTATATATTATATATATATATATATATAGTATAATATAAATATATATATTATATACTATATATTATTATATAAAATATATAATAATATATATATATAATATATATATATATATATATATACTATATATATATATTATATATATATATATATATATAATATATATATATATATATATATATATATATATATAATATAAATATTACTACCTTTTAACGTGCTTTATCCCTATGCAGGGGGTAAACACGGGGGTACCCACAGGAATCGAACTTTAGGCCGGCTATTCCCAAACCAGCGCCACAACGTCGTTCGCAGTCAAGTTTTAATCTTTTTTGCCCCCAGGTAGATAAACCCACTGCTCGCGGAGATTTAACAGCGTCCCTCGTATGAGAGGCGGACTCAACCTCATATATATATTAATATATATATATATATATATATATATATATATATATATATATATATATATATATATATATATATATATATATATATATTATATATTTATTTATATATATATATATATATATAATCATATATGGCTGCGCTTTCTCTTTTGCTTCATATCTCATCACACTGTTATCCTCCAGGCAACATATTACTGACCACCATTTATCCACATATCATATACACATACTTAAAGTACACACCCCTCTTCTAGATAACATTTTACAGACATCCCTACTACTCATATCCCTATGTGTGGGGGAGAAAGAATTGCCCGCATCGTATGTCCTGCGTGTCGTAGAAGCCGACTAAGGACGCAGGGGTGTTGGGTGGCTGCCCCAGCTACCACCTATCTCTCTGCTAGGAATGCTAATGGCATGCCTCGGAAGATGGTCGTGATCGCCGGTAATCGACCTTCTTAATTTTTCGGCGAAATTGTAATGAATCGTTGGGTACATGATGTCAGAGGAATAATGTTGAGGAGAAGGTGGATGACTGTATTTAGGAAAGGGCAAATTTTCGATTTGCTCGCTGTGACTGAAACAAAGATGAAAGGAAACGGTGAAAATAAGTGGTGTGGTGTGAAATGTGTGCGTGCTGGTGTGGAAATGAATGAGAGAGGGAGAGAAGGAGTTGCAATTTTGATGAGTGACCTGTGGTACAAAGCTATGGTAGACTTTGTGTGTGTGAGTCCTAGAATTCTAATGGTTAAATTTAAGTTTGAAAAGGTCAAGGTATGTTGGTTGTGACGTATGGTCCATCTGAAGGTAATGTTGAAGAGAGTACGATTTTTTGGATAATCTGAATGATGTTCTGGATGTGGTTGAGTAGGAGCTTCAGATTGATAGTGTTGTGGGACCTGAATGGTGGATAGGTGATCAAAAAGGGATGGTATAACAGGTGGTTTTGGGTGGCGCACCTTGAAAATGGAGAATGCGTAGGAAGCGTGATTGATTCTTGGTGAAGAGAAGAGGTATGTTGTGTAAGTAATACTTTCTTTAAAAACAAGAGTATCCATAAGTATACTAGAGTTGTGTAGGCTAGAGAGAGATGGTATCGAAGATGAAAAGTGTATGATTGATTTTTGGTTTGGTGAAGAAGGAAAGTTATGTGTATGTGTTATTGTTAAATCGGTGAGGGGTTTTAGGAATGGGATTATTCGGATCCATTATATTGTTTTATGTAAAATTAGTTAGTGGGGGCTTGGATGGAGAGGAAGGTGATACGAAAGGAAGTAGAGGTAAAATTAAGAGTTGAGAAGTAGATGAACACGGGCAATAAGGATAAGTATGTTAAGAGCGCTTCCGCTAGGTAAATCAGTATTGATGTGAACGAGTTGACTTACGAACAAATCTGGGGGCAAATGAAGGATGCAATTGTTAGATAAGTGCAAATTGAAGTGTGTGGATGTGGCTAAGTGGAAGTAAGATATGTTAAACAGCGAATTGGGTGGAATGAAGAGGTTTGATGAAAGCGGTAAAGGTAAAAAGAAGCGTGGTTGAAATCTACTAAAAGCAAATGATGAAGTTTCAAAAGCAAAGATGCTGGGAATTATATAAGGAGGAAAAAGAAATACTAAAAGGTGCAACGGTAGAGAGGAAAACAAGAGGTAAATGAACAGTTTGGAAGGAGATGAATGAGGACATACATGGGAATAGGAAGCTCTTCTGGAAGAAGCGCGAAGGTTAGAATTGAGGAATAAGGGGAATCTGCTGTAGAATAATTGAATAGGGAGTTGCTTTTGTAACTGATGAAATGGATCTGAGGGGAGTGTGGAAAGAACACTTCCAAAATCTGCACAATATTAACAATAATGATGATGGTGTTAGTGAATGTGTGTGGTTTGATGTGCAAGAAGGAAATAGGTCATATTGTGGATGGGTAATAGTAAGGAGGAGTAATGGGATAGAAGTGAGAAAGTTGAAAGAATGGTAAATTCCAGGTATAGATGAAATTACTTTTGAAATGATCAGGACAAAAATGGCATTCTTTTTTTTTTTTTTTTTTCAAGAGCGCGGAGCCGAGATGGTGATTGATTGGATTGGAAGTTGTGTAATAAAACGTTTATGAAGAGGATATAGTTCCAAGGGATTGAAGGAGAGCATTAATAGTACCTTATATAAGGGTAAGGGAGAAAATGGGAACTGTAGAAATTATAGGGTGAATAAGTTTATTGAGTGTTTTGTAGGGGAGGTATATGCTGGTATTTGTTGAAAGAGTCGCGTCGAATGATGACGGTACTGGTTTGGTGAAGAACTAGGTGCGCATTTAGGAGTGGTAGAGGAAGT